>DWAJ01005385.1:0-11580 GCA_018238005.1 Eurema mandarina | reverse complement strand
ACGTATTTTAAAAATATGAGATTAAAGTTTAATATATTAGTGAGATATTTACGCAAACACGTAAAAGTTTTATAATTTTTTCGGTCAAATATGGCAAAACGAAGTTCACGTAAAAATTTGTAAAGTAAGTTGGACGTTGGTTCTAAGGCTGTTTTTTTACTTAAAAACTAAAGAATATAGCAATATTTGTAAATAAAATGAATTATTACTTACAGATCCATGGTTATTTCAGTCCAAATCACTAAAATCAAGAAAGTTCTGCACAATCACAACACATAATCCGCGGCAAACTCCAACTGAAGTAGTCACAGATTAAAATTATAAATTTCAACTTTTTTTGTACCATAGACGTGCTAAATTATATGTTAGAGGGGGAAACAGTTCACTCTAATACGATTTTTCATGTGTGTGAAAGAGTGAGAACTACGTAGGCGCCAAAATAAGCTCGAACATAAACAAGGTGAACGCAACGGTGGAGGGTCCTGTGACAGGACTCTCCACAGACGCGCACAAATTTACCGAGTCCTGTGATGGGATTCTTCACAGACAAGAGGTTATTTAATTACATGTATCAGAATCAATACAAGAAGTAACTATGTACAGTTAACTAGAAAAGTCGATGAACATAATCAATAGTACAAAACATCTCAATTAAGTATTGAAAGCATTAATTGAATATTTTTATGGAATTTTTTGCTATTAAGATGTTTTGAAATATTGATTGGGCAAAGTAACCCTACTAGACCATAGATAACTTCTATCTATAAGAAAATGGCGCCTAAATTTGAATTTCGAGCAAAACGATTCGCGCCAATCTAAAACAGATAATATTAAACGTATTTTTAGGTTATAAAATTGGCGTCTTTGGTGTTATAGGTAACAAATCTTATTTTGATTAATTACGTCATATTTTTTATTTTGACAGGTCAGAAATAAACCTATTACATTGCTTCATTACAGTCTTAGTACTATAAATCGACATTACATCAAAAATTCATGTTTTTCATGCTATTAAAATTTATCGTAATGAGTGATAAAGCAGATTTCATACAACGCACTACATTTTTCGAGTTTACAAAAAAAATCGATAAAAATTTATCAAGAGCAGAATTTCACCAATTCATTCATTTCTTACGTTACTTCATTTAACTTTTACGGAGCTGTCATAGAATCTCAATTATTAACTACAACATTATATTTATTAATTTATATATTTTTACGAACTAGAATACACATACATACTTATATGTATAGATTTTCTCACTTTCAAATCTTACAAGTAATTTAGATGTTTGTGACTTCAGTAGCATATTATTTCACAGTCCGTAAATATATTTAATTAACTGGCAATAAATTCCAATGTTGCTAGTTTCCCAATAACTGAAAAATAAGCTGTTTAAAAATAAACACCTCTAGGTGTCTATGGTAGGTGTATTGGCGAGAAACATTGCCAATAACTCCTACTATAGACAGAATAAAATTAAGAAATTTTAGACAATTTTCGGCTGTATTATTTTTGAAATCCATTATTTTGTAACACACAAGGTTATGCAAACCTTAAATATATAATAATTTAATCGAGTGCTCGCAACAATTGTGAAAATTCCCACGCCAAGTGAATAAATGCCGCATTGAACAATAATGAGGGAAAAAATATTTTATTGGTCTTCAATATACTTCATTACCACGACTTTATATAATTCAAGTTAAAATTGACGCACAATAAATAAATTGAACACAATCATGCCGCATGCGACTTATAAATACATAGACAATATCGAATATTTTTAATCTATGTCAATCATAGACAACTTTTTTTTCGTTTAAATTATAGACTTTTTATTATTGTAACTTAAAATAGGTGGAGGTTTTGATCTTATTATCTAAGCAGACTAGAACGAGGCACACAAAGCTTCATTTGATATGCATATAATAAAAGTATAGGTGTCATAAAAATGCGTGAAAAAAGAAATTTACCTAATATTTAGTGTTAATATTAGACAACTAATGGATGACCCGAGATAGAAAATGGAACTAAAGAAAACCATCCTCATTCATCATTTCCAAGGGTTACTGAGCTATGACCCTTGGAAATTATATTTACAGTAACAAACTCAGTGATGTATGGCATACATTATTACAATACACAACGTTATATAATGCACATCGGCTCTTGAAAAGTATCATCGGTTATTTTCGGATTTATAGAGCGCTATCTCTTTCGCACGATACATTAACCAAGCGTTGATTATTGTTTATTTAGCTATTAAGCGAATCAAGGAACAGTCTACAAAGGTACGATATATGTCGTCGTCGTTTCGTATCCTATGAAGATTCCCCCACTACCAAAATAAAAGCTTGGGTGCGAAAGAGACAACGCTCTATAATACTAAAACAACATTCTCTTTCTTAAGATGCTTATGCATCATTTTGAACGTATCAAAATACATATTATTTATTAGTTCTAGTACCATTTTCTATCAAAAGGTAATGTCTTAACTTGTCTCAAAAGCACGTTTGAAATAGTTTAAAAAGGACACATTTTTATTTATTTATCTTGACGGTAGTTCGAAAAAGCGTATCAAACTTGAGCAACATATACTTATTTAAATGAAAAATAAAATATTATGCATTTCACAATCATACTAATATCAACCCATCGTGTCGCGAAGAGGGATAGCCTTGATTTTATATTTAAAAAAAATCTTACATTGATTTTCTAAGCCTTTTATAGTAGTAAAGATATATCACATTAAAATCAATTAAAATATTATTGCTAATGAATATCAGGCCAAGGTTAAACGTGGGAAGACTATTTTTTTATTATTTTTTTTTAAGGACGGAATAGGTCTATATAGAAAGAAATATTGGCACTATATAATAAGAAGTTGGAATAAATAAAACTTTAAATATAATAGTTACCCATATTGCACTGCCCTTTGTAGAAAAAAAAATTATTGGGCTATTTGACAAATTGTTCTTGTTGAATTATTCTACGCCACTAGACAAATAGAATTGTTAACGCCCTCTGCACCATCTAGGGGATATAGGATATTAAGTCAAGTAAGTCAGTGACACAGAATCTAAAAACACATTTTATAGTATAATTTAGAGAAATATTGTAGAAGAGGGAAGGATTTAACCTTCTTCTGAACCAAAGGGAGGATGGTTGACAAGTCGATGGTTCGATGTCGAGAAGTTGCATATTATACTTATTCTCGAAAAAAATATCATAAGCGCGATTTAGAACTCGGCGCATAACTAACGGTCGCTATAACTATGACGTCACAGATATCGAATTCGCATCGCAGGTAGTTATAATTAAAGAATGTCAAATAGCCTATTATTATAAGGTAGGTATTAATTTAATCAAGCCAAACCCTCTTCACGACGGAGTATTAGCGACACATGTACACCTAAAATTTACACTATGAACGACCAAAACCTCCGAGAATATTTTTTTATTAAAAATTCGTTTATATTTACTAAATGGTTCGCTTACACAGATCTTTATCATCATACATCGGAAAATATTAGACTTTAATATTGATATTATTGTGTTTTATTTTTCTATGTTATATTGGGCTGCCACATCTGATAATAAGCGGCCATTTTATAAAAAAAAAATCGAAATTTCATTGACTAATTGGATATTTCATCACATTTTTTCAATATTCAGAATCTTAGATCTGTGTATCGAATACCATTATCCATCCATAAAACACATAACATATCAAAACACATTTGCTTTCATAAAAAATATATATTTTTTTAATTTTAACATATAACTCTTCTGCTATAACTTGGCGTGTTTGAGATACGCATAGCATAAAATTTTTTAGGAACCAAATATTAGCATAATAGTAGTGTAGTAGTGATGTATATTGTTCTCTCTGTCTCACTTTTATATATTCGTATAGCTATCTCACTCTAGGAGAAAAGCTTGTCTCTATCACACGTTAACGTGTTCTTATTTCTATTTCACTCTACGAATATACAATTTGCGCAATGCATAATCGGTCTCATTATGTTACAGCATATAAGTTATATATACGAAGATATTAAAATGAAGGAAAATAAAATAAAAAAACAACAAGAAAATTAAAAAAATATTTCTGTTGATAATAGCCACATGCAAAGTATATCTATCCCGTTTTCACATTCGTAACGTATGAAAACAAAACGAGACAGCTATATTAAATAACAACGGTCGTTTTAAAAGTTAAATAGTGTTTGAGTTACATTACGCGCCTTATGGATGATCTTACAATATTCCTAATTAATATTCTAGAATATGAGAGTTTCATCCGCTGACATTCGATGATAGACGGGAGCTGAAATTTAACAGAACATAATAAATTGTTTTCTTTTCTTCAGTGTACACCCAATGAAAAAAACTTGAGAGATGTAACAACAAAAAGACTGACACAAGGGTGGAACGAAGTTACTTTCGATTAATTAGTAGTGTAATCTATTTTTAGTTTTAAATATAGAAAGACGAAACGTAACTGACAATGGATATCCAGATGGAACGAAGTTACTTCCTATTAATTAGTGAAGGAAATGTAATATATTTTTAGTTTTAAATATAGAAAGATGAAACGTAAATAACTGGCTTGCTTTCTGAGAGACAGAGTGAGATAGGGGGAGAAAGAGGGATAGATAAAGAGAGCAAGAGACACAAAATGTCGTTACAAATTTTGCCTCTTAATATTTCCCGTCTAGCCCACGCTACGCGCGATAAGAGACATCTTTCGACAATCCAAATCATTCATGACTATATTAGGGCTACATATCTTTACTATCGCGGTGTTGCCCGCTTAGCTATCGTTACAACAGTATGGTATACGGTATGTGGAATAGTGCGCGTCATTTATGTTTAGCGCTGGACGAGAATAGCTGCGCATCGGTAGAATCGCGCTCGTAATTGATGTATTGGTGCGAGAAAGACAACACGACTGTGACAACCAGTCAACACTGGCGCACCCGACGATCACGCGCCCCGCGCGCCGCGCATACCTCATTTTTGACTTCTGCGCAGGTTTCGTTCTGCGCTAAAGATTCGTGACGCGTACTATATATGGTAATGTACCTGCCGGCCACTCCGGTCAGGAGGCGAGCGAGCCGTCCCACGCCGCCTCGCGGTGCAGCGCCGCCTGCCGCTTGCGCTCTGAAACATTGCAATCACACTTTTATCATACAGGATCTTTTAGTCAGTCATTTATCTATTTACCCTGTGTAGAAACACAAGGGTTCCTTAAAGTTAAACAAATTAAATTTAAGTGTAAGGCGGCCTTTTCACTTGAAGTGATTTCTTCCAGGCAAACCGAGAATGCATCAATAATAATAATAGGTGTAGGTTTAGAACATAAGCGTGTTTGTGAGTGTCTGAGTGTGTATGTATGTAGTGCCTCTGGAGCTTGTCTGTACGTGTTTGTTTGCATGTTTTCATGCGTGTGTGTGTCTATGTGTCTTTAGGGCGTGTCTGAGCGTGTGTATGTGTAGTATGAGTATGAGTATCTAGAATAAAATGAAATGTTTGATGAAAATCGATTCAGCCGTTTAAAAGTTATGGGGGGTTAAATTAGGGATGAAAAACCGAATGCTCAAGTGCAAATATGCTCAAGTGGGGTATCAAATGAGGGTGTAAAATGGGGAATCAAAGGTTATGAATTGTACAACACAAAAAACAACAGCTTTTATAAGTTTGACGTGTCTGTCTGTCTGTCGGGGGTTTTTAAAAATTTCTAATTTATGATTTTACAACATTACTAGCTGTTGCTCGCGACTCCGTCCCCGTCGGATATATTTCTATTATTATGTTATGATGAGTCAATCTTAGAAGATAGACATATACTGTTGCGAACTTTTTTTAGATCATTTAAAGAGAAATAATTCTTTCATTCATATTTTTTGGTATCTTGAACCGTTTTCGCAGCGCACGCAAAGGAAGCCCTCAAAGATGATTAAATTTCCCCTTTTTTCCACATTTTCCATTATATCTTCGCTCCTATTAGTCGCAGCGTGATGTTATGTCGCCTAAAGCCTTCCTCGATAAATTGTCTATTCAATAAAGAAAAAGAATTTTTCAATTCAAACCAGTAGTTCCTGAGATTATCGCGTTCAAACAGATAAACAAACAAACAAACTCTTCAGCTTTATATATTAGTATACATATAATATATGTGTATGTGTGTATCATCACCTCTAGCGAGCGTGATGAGGCGGCGCTCCTCGTCGCGCTCCTGGCGCGCGGTGCTGAGCCGCACGCCGAGCGCGCCCGACACCAGCCGCCGCGCCAGCGCCGTGCACGTCTCCGGCCGCTGTCTGGAAACGAACGCGGTAAACATGACATATATGCAAATAAAAAATATTTATGTGAAAATAAAGAAATCTTATAACTAATTAAATTAATCAAACATTATCAAAATATCCTTTTTATCAATTTATATCCGCAAGAACCCTCAGTTACGCATACAATATATCAAATCTAAATATATATAATTCAAAGGTGACTAACTGACATAGTGATCTATCACTAAGCACAGCCCAAACCACTGGACGGATCGGGCTGAAATTTGCAATGCAGGTAGAAAGTATTTTTTATTAATTCTACCCTCAAGTCGCGGGCAACATCTAGTATACTATAATTCTTTACTATAATCCTTTCTCGTCCACTGAAAAAAAAACCTTAGGTGACACTGGAATAAATAGTTGGGGAAAGGGTTATGAGTCATGACTTATGGTGAGCTTTACCGACCAAAGTCCCACTATGTTCCGTCTCCAAGCAGCGGGTAACAGTTACTGGCACTTTCACAGACTATATCGCCACAAGTGTAAATTTCCTATTTTTTTATAATAAAACCTCACCTGTAAGGCTGCAAGAATTCAGCACACTTTTTCGCCTTGTTCCTAGACTCGAGCGTCGCCGCGTGCAACGGCCTACACTTCGCCAACGACCGCTGAGTCGACAACACTTCTGCAGCTGGAATAGAAATAAAACGTTTATTAAAAAAATATTTACTAATACACATAATAAACACAACTGTCTTAGTATGGATATACAGACAGACGGACAGACAGACAAGACAAATCTATAAGAGTTCCGTTTTTTGCCATTTGGCTAAAAATGAAGCATCAAAATTTACGTAACGTTAAGTAATTATTTTGGGAGCTTTAAAGCGTCTGCAAAACAATACGGCCGACGGAAAGTGTCTGAGAGTATTGGTAACTTATTTTTGAGGGCATTGTCTAAAATATTTGTTAAAATCAGCTAGTAGAATTTACGTGAGGTAAGTAATGTTTTTATGTACCTTGATTACCTGATACCTAAAAATTTTGGCCGTCTGAGCAAGCTAGCAGGTAGGCATACGTTCTTAGTACATACTAACACTACTTAATCGTCCACATTTCGTTCATTAGAAAATACATGACGTCTGGTGGCCCTGGGATCTTGCTCTATCAAACGTCTAACGCATAATTAATTTGACGTTCACATAATATTTTCCAAAGCCATTCACGTTTTTCGCTTCACTTAGTCGTATAATTTAATTCTATTAATCAGCCTTTTTTTTCTGCCAATTTTTTCGTGATTCGTACTTCGAGGGTCAGTTAGGATATCTGTCATTGAAATGGGGTTTGAAAGAGTTGGGTTTTAGAATACAAACTTTTTATAGTACCTTAATGGTAACATAACCTAAATTACCATTAAGTCTTGACTGCATTATGCTCTAGCTGTGTCCATTTTTACGTTATAATTATTGAAGTAAATTATTATTTCATTTTACGTTTGTGAGGCCTATTTAAATTTACGTTTTTAGGCTTATTTAAATTTACGTTTGTGAGGCCTATTTAAATTTACGTTTGTGAAGCCTACTTAAATTTACATTTATGTGGCCTATTTAAATTTACGTTTGTGAGGCCTATTTACATTTACGTTTGTAAGGCCTATTAAAATTTACGTTAATCAAAAGAAAAGTCTTTGGATTGTAAATACCAGTTACACATATAATACAATATAATCGATCCACTACTTTTCTGCGTGATAATGTATGTAACAGACATTAAGACCAGATTTAAGTAGAATTCATATTTAAAGTGAAAAAATCATAAGACTTTATTAAAAAAGACAAATAACTTAGACAGAAATATCGTAAATATCGAGGGTTAGACTTTTGATCTATTGACATATATCTATAGTCTGTCAGTCGATGATAAAAAAAAAGGATTTTTGGACATTAATATCTAAATATTTATTATTATTATTATTACTGTAAATAGTTTTTGATTTATGAAGGAGTCAAGGGGGGAGGAGTTTGGAGGGCTCCAAATGTTTCGTGCACATGGTGCGGCTCGCCAGTTCTGTTTCTTGAACTTGGCTTGAAACGCTACCTCGTGTCTAGATATAAAACTGAGAAAAATTTAACCCAATAAATTGCTTACAAAAAAAAATTCCAGAAAATGTTCCGGTACCACAGTAAAACGTCATGAGTACCAAACCCGGTTTGACACGTCTATATTTGTAACAACTGCTGGTTGAAACCTAACTAATAGTGTTCATGTATTTGAGAACACACTGTAAACTTTAAATTTCAACAAGAGATCCATCTTTGAAGAAAATAAACTGTTTTTTTTAATTATTTCAACAATAGAAAGCCACATAATTTTCGAGCATCTCAGACCATCTTAATATATATAAATCTCGTGTCACAATGTTTGTCCTTAATGGACTCTTAAACCACTTAACCGATTATAATAAAATTTGCAAACCATGTGCAGTTTGATCCAACTTAAAATATAGGATAGCTTACATCCCGGTGTTGCCCCGGGAACGGGAATTACGCGGGTTAAACCGCGGGACACAACTAGTATATTATAATTATTTCACTATCATTACACTGTTCAGACTACAGCGTCATAACATATTGTTATGCGTGCAATTCTAACTCCTACAACATAACGAAATCAGCTAGCCTTCTGCTAAGGATATCCTAATTAATCGATTCACGATTACATACGAGACTGTAAAGGAAACCGAGGTATACGGAGGCGAGATAAACATCCGCCACTTAGTTACGGAAACACCTGCTTGGAAGCGGGAATGGAAGAATTTTTATAGCTCCAGTTATGAACTACAGTAGGTTTTCAACCCTTTACTAGTTTTTTAAGGCTAGTGAAACGTATTCTGAAGAGTCTGGATGATGATAATTTGGAAATTACGTTACGTTCAGCTTAAAATTTAACACAATGTTATTCAAATATCAATCGCTAATATCGTCGAATATTTGAGTAGTATAAGCGTGTAAGTGTTGTAAAGCCTGGGGAAGGACATAGGCTACTTTTTTAGAGGGGTCAAAGTTTATATTAAAGTTCACGCGGACGGAGTCGCGGGAAACAGCTAGTTCTATATAAGCAAAAGAATACTCAGAAATATATAAATAAATAAATATGGGTTTAATACGTAGACCATAGCTAATTAATAAATTAGCCATATTGTATTTTGTTGATGGAAATGGGGACATTGAGGGTCATTAACGTTTGACGCAACTAAATATGCGGCTACCGTCACATCGTAAAAATTAACATAATTAATTAAAACGCGCGTGCCATGCTTTAAAAGACAAATTGCGAAGTTGACATAACACGTAAATTTTAGTGTGAAAAGTGCATTTAGTGGAAACTTTGGTATTAATTCTATGTTTCCAAAAAATAAAGACTATGGTTTTTCAAATGGTGGTATGGTTTTATTTTATTTAAACATGCATATTAACGAACAGTCGACAAATTACATTACAAGTATGAATATTGAAAATACGGGATATACATCCCTCGGGACACAATTTAGTCTGCATTAAAATATACTGTATATTTTGTTCTTTTCACTGTACAATAATTTTGTGTCAAAATATTGTACTCCTGTACCTTTGTCTTCTGCAGACGTCCATGTCAGTGACATCTCTCATTGCCAAAACCACTTCATGGCTGCCTTCAAGAGAATTTCTAACTACACCTAAACATTTCCTTAGACCTCGTGTCTAGACTGTAGATACACTACATCTCATCGTGCAGGTCGCATCGGTAACGGTAGGTGCGCGCGCGCCGGCCCACTTGCTCAGCGTTGCGTCATCGTGTCGTTGAACCACTGGTATGTGGGACGCAGCCACCTCGATACAACCCACTACAGCCTGTATCGATATAGCACAGTATCTGTGTGGCTACTTAGAAGTAAACACTGAAGGGAATGGAAACCTATTCAAATTTTAGACAAGCGAAAGTAGATGATGAAGAAGAAGGAGGAGTCTTTATAACGTAACGAAGAATTCGTTTGAAGGCTTTATCACCTTTGAAGAAGGATTAATTATGGCAGTAAAGCTGGTACACAAAACGCAATAGGATATTTAAATGCAACTCTTTAATTTTAATAAGCAAGTTAAATTATTTAATATTTTGTCTTACAAAACCCAAAAATATTCTCAATCAAACAACAATCAAACCACCATATTAAAAAACCAACTTTTAAATAAACACGGAACATAATTTTAAATAACTGTATATTTAAATAGGATGTTACAACATAAGACAACCAGTAATCACAATCCTGGCAGCACGTTTTACTCTAATATTTTTGAGGTATATTATTTCGAACACAAACACGTTCCGAGCACTTTCCTTTAGGAAGGTTTAGGAAGTACGCGATCGGTAAGTTAGGTAATGTGATGTAATGTTAGGTTCCTTTCAGGTAAATGGCGCTTAAATGTCGTGAGCTCTAAGTTAAGTACTAAGTTGTAATCAAATGTTTATAAAGTACCGAAACGTAAGACTAAGATGCAACGATTTGTTTTGCGAGAGTAATTCCTATTTTAATACTTACATAATTTTTTCCACCAATATGCTCAAATACTCTCTAATGTCTTCGGGAATTAGAATTAAAAAAAAAACTACATATCTATACTAATATATAAAGCTGAAGAGTTTGTTTGTTTGTTTGTTTGAACGCGCTAATCTCAGGATCTACTGGTTCTTTTTTTATTGAATTGACCATTTATCGAGGAAGGTTTTAGGCTACATAACATCACGCTGCGACTAAAAGAAGAAGAAGCGAAGATATAATGCAAAATGTGGAAAAAACGGGAGAAATTATTCATACTTAACGGCTTCCGGTGCGTGCGCAGCGAAAACGGTTCAAGATACAAAAAAAATATGTATGAAAGAATTATTCCTCTTTAAAAGATCTAAAAAAAAGTCCGCGATAGCATATGTCTATCTTTTAAGGTTAACTCACTAGAATCGTTTTTATGGTAATCAAATTTGTTCGAAATGAACGCAATATTATAAGTTGTAGGCGTACGCGACGCGACGCGATCCTTCGGTAGCAGCGGCGCACGAGCGCTTCCTCGGCTATCTCCGCTGCGATCACTTCTCGCTTGCTTCGACGGCAGACGCACGTCCGCTTACCCGCCGACTATTGTGTATCGCTATTCGTAATATATTGCTTTACTTGAACTTGACTTTAGTTTTAATTTGGACCCAGAACATTAGTATAGCTACAATGTGTTATTGATTCAGAGTACTTTACTGTAA
>DWAJ01005384.1:0-11582 GCA_018238005.1 Eurema mandarina | reverse complement strand
TTTACAAAAGAAAAGTATGTATATGTAATTTATTCCGTTATCTAGTTGCCATAACACAAGCTTCTGCTTAGCTTGGAACTAGATGGCGCTGTGTATAAATGTCCTGAAATATTATTATTATTATTATATGTCGAAGTCAAAGTCATTGAAATGTGCTACAGTGTAGAAGTTTTTGAATTATCGTAGTGTACGGTACAGATGGATTAATAATGTTGATTTTGTTTTTTTTTGTATGTTTTTGGAATATTTTTTATCCCGGTATTGTCGCGGACATGGAAGCGGGGCCTGTGTTTAATAGTCGTTAGAAATAGCGATAATTATAGTTTTGCTTTTATTTAAATTAATGAAAATAAAATTGTCTGTCTGTTTGTGAACTGCGCGCTTAAGTTAAAAACGCCGTACCTATTTCCGTGGAATTTGTCATAATATAGGTATATCTAGAGGTATATAAGGTGTTATAATTTTTCTTTGAATCGTATTTGCCAAGACCACGTAATGGCTACGAGGAACTCTTAAACATATAACGATGAACCAACACGTGAAATAGCTAAATCAATATTGATACAGCACTGTTCGCATATTTATTTTATTGTCAAGCGATTACCCTCCGCCTCTAGGGCTATTGAACCACGTTCTAGTGGGAAACGGACAAACAGACAAACTTAATTAGCAATGCTCGTATTGCTAATTAAATGTTTGAACAGAAACTGTATATCAATGTATCGGCGCGGCGTCAATATTGACGCGCGAGGAATGTTTAATTAGTTTTACGTTTTACAAGTTATATAAGCTAATAGTTTTTTAACCGAGTGTGGCTGTGTCTGTGTGTGACTCCCTAGGAATGGTAATAATTTCAGTAGCCCGCGTATGTATGTAGGTATGTTTATTTGTTTTATCGCAAAACCGCACCGAGACCAGAGGTTAAATTTTTTTTATTCCTTTAGGTATAGATACCGTAATGTGAGAGAGTCATCATCTTTATATTAAATCTTTTATTTTCTGTGCTCGCTACCCTGGACTAATGGCTAACATTGTAGGAAAATATTATGAGTATAGCTCGAATCGGGCCACCGTTCGCGATAAACTTAAAATAATGTCACTAAAAATAAAACAAATTACAATATTTTCCTTTTATTATTCAATATTAAGAATATTATTATACTAGTACATATAATATCGAGTTATTATTTCCATTTATTGATTTATTTATTAAGGGTAGCCAATAGAACGTGCATTTAAAACATTTATTCTTAAGTATGCCCACTAAGTCAAAGTCAAAGTAAAAGTATCTTTATTCAATTAGGCTACATAAAGTAACAATTTGAATCGTCATGGTATTACAAAACATTTACCACCGGTTCGGAAGGTAGTTTCTACAGAGAAGAACCGGCAAGAAACTCTAATAGTCGCTCTTTTTAAAAATAAGAACATACAATTGCAAAATATAAACAAAAACTCGACTATTATAATATTTATACATGAAAAAGGTCACCGTCACACGAGCGTTAACAAATATCATTCCAAGCGTTTTTGTCTAATCACAATTACAGCCAAAGACAACGAGCAAGTATTAAGCATTCCTGGCACTATATATACTGGTATATAAACATTCCTCTTTAATCCCTCTATTTATTAAAAAATTGCATCAAAATCCGTTGCGTAGTTTTAAAGATCATACATAAGAACAGACAACGGAAAGCGACTAATGAAGCCTCGTTTATGATATTTTATAGTCGGCTGTACAACAGTATACTTGACAATGTTATAAATAAAGTATACTTAATGTCCTCCTTGGCTATGAGTTAACTGTTGTACCTACAGTAAAACAACACAAAAACAAAAAAGTTCGGGAAAAACAAAGTAATACATTTATTTAAAAATCTATATTTCAAAATGAATGAAGACATTTATTCCATGACATAATAAACGCGTGACGTCACAGTTTCGTGGAATTCACGTGTCTTATTGCGTCACTTGCCGCTACGCTGCCGTGGTTGAAGTCACGTTCGGAACAGTCTTTCAAATATGTAACAAATCTTAAAAATGAATTTTAGCGCCAAATATATTGGTTAGTTCACTTAGTAGTAATGTTGCTAGTTCTTGCGGGTCTATGATTAGGTTGTGTGAAGTATTTTTGTAATTGTAGTTGTTATTATAAAAGAAATTGAAATACCGTGTATGGCTTGAGATAAGGAGGGTTCTGAGTTTGACTGTAACATTTTTATTCTAAGAACCTTTCGGTAATTATTTCTTTCAACGCAAGTGCTTTCCATGCAGTACCATGTTTTGCGTTGGTCTAGTACTGACGAGCGTATCTATGATAAAAGCAGATGTCTTATATGTGCATTTAGTATGGACGAAACACATCGTTTGAAATATTTTGTCAAAATATTGATCAATATCGAAATGATAGCGCTTAATTGTGGTTAAAACTCTATTTGAAATGACAAGTCGATATTTCCGTTAAAATGATCTATTAATAAATGTAATGAGATGTAAACGAACGAACGAACGAATGAATGAAGGACCAATTAGCACGGAATGTATCGCATTGTCCCCGCAACAATGCCCTGGGAAGCAGACACGGAAATACGCGGAAAAACTTTAGTATTGTAATGTATAGATCTCAGCAACGTTCACTTACTATATGCTAGCTTTAGTTATGAATGATTTAAGTTAAAAGTCCTTTTAGTTGACAACAAAACGAACCACAAGGATAAGTTTACACGTGATATATAATTAACTAACTGACCCGTGCCCACTGCGTTGGGCATAATGTTAATAAGCCTTTTCGGTTTTTTATATAGCCTATGACACTCAGCAATAATGTGGCTTTCTATTGGTGAAAGAATTTTTAAAATCGTTTCAGTAGATTCCGACTTATTAACAAACAGACAAACTTTTTAGTTCTTTATTATATTAGTATAGATGTAGATATACTACCTAATATGTTGCTTCCTTCTTATATTCATTTTACGAATCAATTGCCCTCATGTAACATTTATGTATAAACTAGCTGTGCCCGTGACTTAGCCCGCGTAGAAAAGTGACTTTGGGCAGCATTTTTAAAAATGCCTAACCCGCGCCAACAAACGTTCAGCAAGTTCAACGTGATTCTTTAAATTGTCATAACTTTTTTATTTATCAACCGATTGACATGAATTAAACACTAAATGTTAAGTGAAGCTTTCTAGAATATATAACTGAAAACCCCACCTAGATAAGATAAGCCGTTACTGAGATTAGCGTGCACAAACAAACAGACAAACAGACAAAAATTCCAAAAATCATTGTTTTGGGTTCTATTGCGTTAATAAAGGTCCCCTATAATATTTTTTCTCATATATCTTACATGTACAGATAGCGACTCGTTACGTTTTTATTATATGTATAGATGTATAATCCGTACACCTACTACTTATCGTTTCGTTTTTTATAGAATCAAGATACTTTACATAGAGTTTGTTAGAAATGGTTTAACGAACTAACATCCTCACAAATTTATTTATTTAAAAAATTGATGAAATAATATATATACGACACTCGCTGTCAAATGTTACAAATTAGTAGTTATAAAAGCACTTTTTCCTGATAGGAGTGAATTAGTCGACGAATCCGGAGACGTGGCAACTCTCTCTGTGCGGAGAGCGGAGAGCGGAGAGCGGAGAGCGGAGAGCTAGAGCTGCCAGTTGCCTAATGTTTGATTAATAATAACGATTGGATTTCCAATCGCGGCGCATGTGTGTCAATGTCATGTGTGCGAGTGGCCCAATGCGGAATTTTTTGCACAACTCACGCTAGCGTCGGCCGCCGCGTCACCACACCTCTGGGTACCGTCCTTTAGCGGCGATCGAGGGGTTAAGTTCAGGGACCGAGCTAGAAGGGCGCTTGCGGCCAGCTCACACCTTGAGAGACTTTAGACATGCGAGTCCCTTGGTGCAGCCAGCGACGCGTACTTGTTAGTAGAAATGTGCAAGTATTATACTTATAAACCTTCCTCTTCTTGAATCACAGAAATAAAAAGAACCGCACGTAAATCGGTTGCATAGTTTTAAAGATGTAAGCATGCATAGGGATAGACAAAAGAAAGCGACTTAGTTTCGTTACCTCAAGATTGTATGCATCACTTTACCTTCACAGTTTACATAACGTGGAGTGTAATTAATGTATCGTCTTTACAATTGCACGTAATTAGTATTATGTTACAATAGCAATAGTCGACACGCCCGGCCTCGCTTGTGAGAATCATTCGTTTCAAATATGTACAATTTCTTAATTCGGCTGTTTGCTGTTTCAACATGTAACAAGCAAGCGATCGGCCCGACGCGACGGCTCGCTCACACAAGCATTTTAACAGGAATCACTAAATAATTATAATAATAAAATTTTTGTTAAAACAAATAATAAACCGACTTCAAACTAAAAAGCAAAAAATAAATTTGCTTCCCACAAAGTAATACGCATTTTTATTTAGTATATAGAACTGATTCAATAGTTATTTTATAATTTGGACGTCGGTACCAAGTAAATGCTACAACAATCTATGCAATATCGATATAACCAAACAAACACTTATTGTTTTACTTGACACCGACTTCTAAATTATAAAATAACTATTAAATCATTTCGATATACTAAAAGAAAATGCGTATTACTTTGTGGGAAGCAAATTTATTTTTTGCTTTTTAGTTAGAAGTCGGTTTATTTTTTGTTAAAAATTATTTTATTTTACAATTTTTAGTGGTGGATCGATCAATGATGCTTCTCGAATGAAGAAACGCCGATCACTTGAGTCGGAAAGTGGTTGTCCTTTGTTAAATGCTGTAATTTGTTGAGGAATTCCCTCAACTGCTTCTGGTCTCCATCATCAGATTTACTGAAAAACTTCATTATAACGCATACGGGTGCAAAGCTTTCATCGAAACAAATTAATTAAGTCCAAACACAAGGTAGCTACTGTATACCGTTGAGGAGGTCTTTACGCTATCCCACGTCTTCAGCATCAGACCCCTTATGGTAGACACAACCCATCTAGATGTAAAGTCCTTATCAATACAAAATAATCAAGCCCAAACACAAGGTAGCTACTATAAATCGTTGAGGATTTCCCTCGACTGTACCTTGGCTCCATCATCAGACCAACTCCAGACTATTAAAATTAAAGTGTTTACATAAGATACTTATTGAAAAATTTATAAACGCACTAGTCGCCCATACAATCTTTGAAAGTTCCCCTCGATTTCTCTGGTTTCCCATCATCAGATCCTGACTTCCTTAAAATGAAAAATAGAAACTGAAAGTGTGCAATTTTAGAAGATCGAAAAAATAAACCATATAAAAAGTCTGGTTACTACACTACATTATATCTCAAGAACTGTATCAATTCAATTAACTTCGCAACTATCATACATATAAGAGGTATGCTTTAATACTCTATGATAAAATGTGCAATATTATAATATTGTATGACTATCAAGGATAATAGCATAGTTAAATATTGACTACAGAATAACATTAATGTCCGTGACACGCCGTAACAAGGCACGAATCATTTATCTCGTCACTCTTCACGGAGTGACACAATGTCACGTGAAATCATGAATATCGTTTCAAAAATGTAATCTACCTACTGAGGCTTTACTCCTTAACAATATTAGAAAAAGAGGTTAAATAAATTTTGAAGTCGGTTAAAAAGTACTCAAGTTGTTCTTTAACTTCCTAGCGAGGTTTTCTAGAGACCGGAAAGTAGTAAATATATTTTATTCACTACTTTCCGGTCTCTATTTTCTCTCTGTTTCTTTAAAGAGAAATGCTTACACCTTGCAATCCCCATGAGAAAGACACCAGGTCTTGAAATACGATACTACGATGTTCCACCCTACTACGTCAAAATCGCCTTGTATACTTGTAACTGTTCTTCAACTGTAAAGCCGATCCAATTCAACTCGCAAGGATAACCTAAAATACATTCAAACGTTGCATTGAAAACAGTCAGAAAAACAAAACATTGAATTATTATACTCGCGCATATAAAAATAGTTTTCTGTATTGATAACAATCAGAACAAGCGATTGTAATGGAAACTGCGCTAATTGTATGTGCGTAGATTCACGTTGTTTGCCAAATAAGTGCTCGTATATAAAATCTATTTACAGATCCATCCATACAAATTAGCATTAGTTAATGGTCTACCATAACACTTAACGCTGAGTTTTAATGACTCAGTTGGAACGCAAATACTAGTAAATATTCCATAGCTTGAACTCGGTTCAAATTAGTATAGAGCATTAGTCATAATCATTACAAAGCAATTTATCAAACTTCTTATGTTATAATTATATAATATATTATACGAGTATGTCATACTTTAATTTCGTGTAAGGTATATTATGTAAGGTCGTGTATACGTGTAAGGTCCTGATAGAAGTCACGTTAGTTTTTTCACTAAAATAGTGGTTGAGATCTGGTAAAAAAGAAAAATATTATAATCCCTACTAATATTATAAATACGAAATTAACTCTGTTTGTCTGTCTATCTTTTACGCTTTCACGTCAAAAGTACTGAACCGATTGTAATGAAATTCGGTACACAGATGGTCTAGACTCTAGACCTCTAGACTCTAGAGCCTTAGATAAAACATAGGCAAACATTTGGAGTCGCGGGCAACAGCTAGTATCGAATAAATATCAGGCGAGTTTTGTTGCCGCCGATGATTGAGCACTATAGAGAAATGATGATAGAATTAAACCAAACATAACAGTTTATGTTCACAACAAGACATTGGCAAAATTGTGACAACTAATAGAATAGTTTTAATAGGAATTTAATAGAATAGTTTGTTTGGTTTAATTATAGTTAATGTATCACTCCTTCGAAACAAATATATTTAGTTAATACAACACTCGATAATATTCGATAATCTTATACAATCTCACGTTTACACAAACAGAGCGTGAGAGAGTCATCAGTCGATATCTGATAATTGACGCCAGTAATAGAACCCGAATGTTTTATTTGTTTTACATTTTTCACGAGAAATACAAGATATGGTAATTTAATGTACCTAATTTAATTCAGTAATACCGCTTTTAAAAACTGAAGTTATATTAACATTATTTCTACTAGCAACACGTGTTCGTACATCAGGCAAAATATGTACCTACATAACATAGTATACAATAATACAACAAAGTCGCTTTTTTCAGTCTGTCCCTATTTATGATTAAATCTTTAAAACAAAACAACCGATTTTGGAGTTTCTTAATTTTTGAATTTGTTGCTTAAGATTTCAATATAGTGAAACGGATCAGGCTCATTAGATCTTTATTAGACAGATGCAAACGGTTTGAAAATTTAATTTAAAATTGGTTCAGTAGTTTAGGAGTCATTCGCGGACAAACAACGTGACACGTAATTTATTTATATTAAAAATATACTTCGTCAAGTCTACAGAACAACGTATACATTGATACAGGTATAAATAAAAATGTGTCATGCACCGAACGAACCGATGGTGACCCCACATGTCACCAGAGAGAATTATCTTGTTAACAAGCCAATAGGGTACGTATATGCACGCTTTTTATGTTTTAAACGCTTCTATAAGTACATTAACCTTCAAATAACCTCAAAATATAAACCATTAAACTTTAAAAAACGAATATAAATTTTATAGCTGTAAAATAAAAAAATATATAAGCTATTTTTGATTATCAGTAATGGAAAATCATTACATAACCTCGAAACGGTAACGCGAACAAAGATTTGACTCAAACGACAGAAAGATATCGATTCCGTAACTTGCGTTTAGAAAATTTGCAAGGGAATTTATAAATAGACATTTTTTTAAATAAAATTGTACTATTTAAAGGTAATAATTATATAAATCAATAATATTATAAAGTCTACGAAATGTCGTCCCATTTGAAGTGGTATGCATATAATACGGATACCCTATTCGTCCGGTACATTTGGTGTATTCGCACTGGTAGCACTCAGTTAGGTACAAGAGTGAGTCACAACTCACTAGCCACAAGATAAAATTATCATCGTACGTCGTATCACCTCACATTTTTCCGATTAGCTCTTGTTCCTTCCTTATATAATCTACAGTTTTGCATAACTATGATGTTGAAAAAAGATTCGATGTATTTGATTTATAACGAATGAAATTCGAATTCGAATTATAACTTCACCGATATAGAATGGCGAATGGCGAAAAACCTTAAAACTCTATGCTTTTATTAGACATACTTTATTATTTAATTATACTGTATGTCAAATAAAAATATTTTATTAAAAATTGCCGCCCAAAGCTTAAGGTGCAGTTTCTTTTTTACATAACCTTTGAATTAAAAATTCTGTTTTCCATTTATCTGTGAACGAAATATTATGTTCAAAGCGCGTGTCGAGGCGAAATTGACAAGTTTTAAGACCTTACAATTACCTTATGATTTGATTGTACATACCTCTTGAACCTACAAAAGCAGGGGTTGTGCTATTTGTGTCGCAATTTGAGTCGCATTTTGACATTTAAATGCTAGGGGCATTTACCTCAACCTTCATACCCGTTACCCGTTCTAATCCGACTTCTACAAAGATGATTGCTATATAGTATATACCTTCTTCATTTTTATCTAATCTTCACATAGTATAAAACAAAGTTTTTCTGCCTGTCCCTATATAGTATATATGCTTTAATATTTAAAACTACGCAACCGATGTTGATGCGGGGTTTTTTAATAGATAGAGTGATTCAAGAGGAAGGTTTATGTGTATAATACTTGCGTACAAATAGTACGTGTGGTCGTTAGTAATCTATTTTACATATTATGGAAGGAATTTGCTTGTTGTAGGGAATTACCTCGGGTTCTAATCAGCTGATTTTAAAACACTGAGTAATATTTTCTCAATCCATGTCAATAGGCTTCATATTTCGATAGAAATACAAAAAAAACTTGATCAGGTTAAACATTATCTTTATACGGTTTTAATATCTTACATTATTTCGAAAACGATATCATTATATTGCAATAATAATATAATAATGGTTTTCTTTAATATTTATATTTCACGTGACCTTCTGAGATCGTGAGTTTAACTGCCTTCAAGTATCAATGCAATATAATATTTGCGTATCTTAATTTCGTAAATAAGGAAGTTTAATTTCAAGAATACGATTTAAAATACTCAAAAATAATGAAATCGTCTTAGATATTTCTTAATTATTTCATTCTTGACATCTAATTTAATTGACAATAGATTTTGAGCAACGGTTTCAACGGGTTCTAAGAACTGTTCTCTATAGGTTGCTCTGTGTTATGTATAAATAATCCAGTATATAAACAAATGAGCATCTATTACGCAGAAGTTACAGAGAGAATATAAAACAATGACTATTATGCATTGGTGGCCATGCGTCGCGACTCGCGATAGTCATGCCGATATCTACTTCCGATAAAATTCTTTATATGGATTATGAGAATTACTATTATATAACATATTTGAAATTAATAGCGAGCTAATTGCTTTACGAATACATACATATCGGTATTTATAAGCGACGAACATCACCATTAAAGAGATCCGATTTCAAATAAATATAAAAAACAATAGAAGTTATTTGGAATAAGAATTGTATTTTTTTTTCTTATTGGCCACTACACATAAAAATTGTAATTTCTCTATGTACTTATCTATCTATGGAAATGGAAGTCCGCTGTAATTTTTTTATTTGATATTGCGAGATGTCAAGGTTTTTGTATCTACGAAACCATTTTTGAAAATTATGTTACTAAGAAGCCATATTATTTGTGTATAATCTATTATCTAGTATTACAAATCGGCATTCTGTAAACGCTGATAAAATAATGAGACCCAAGTCCCAACTAATGTTGAATAAACATCGCTATTTCTAAGTAGCGACACGGTCAATCATAAAACCAAAATCAATAACAGACCTACTTCTTAATTCGTAGGATTCACTTGTACAAACATTAATTATTATTATGTAAACAAAAATTAGTAACCACATATAACATAAAATAAATTGAATAATAAAATACAATTGATCTTTGATATTCTAAGGCAAATAATAAATTTAGCAATATAATAAAAAGTACCTAAATACATTAAAAATATATTGCTATGATTTAATAGCGAAAAAAATCATTCGTAAAAAACAGATAGAATATAATATCAGAGACATCTACCTATTACGGCTTTAACTTATTGTTACACTCGATTAATGTTATAATTTCTATAAAATTTTGATATACTTTTAAGAATCGTCAAGAGATGGCGTGTTATAAAATAGTCTACACTCTAGTTCAATAAATACCTATATGTATAATATTATTCCAAGCTGTTATAGAAAACATAGCTTGTAATAGAATAGTAAAACTTGGTTGTAAATACCTAGTAAAACGTTTTACGGATTTTTTAAAATATTTTATTTTAAAAATTATAATAAGTATTAAGAAATGGCCACACCAAAGGATTATAAAGATATGATTTATATTTTGAATTAAATAGGCCTAAATCCTATCAAATGGATACCTGCAATATTTTTTCATGATTGTATAACATGATAGTGATAACTGATTATAATCAGTAATCACTATTCCCTATATATTCCCTATAGTAGTATACTATTCGACGTATAAAGTAAAACAGAAATCCATATAATATAATCCATATAATAATTTTTTATGGGCTAGGGTTTTATAAAAGGCTGAAATAAACGTATTTTTTATTTTATTTATTATAACACTACTCGAAAGCCGAGATGGTTTTATTAATAATTATAACATCATAAATAAAATGTGCCTATATGTGAATATATGAAACACGCAAGCAGGTAAGGAAAGCTATTATTAATTATAAAAATAAAACACGCTTTTCTAAAAATACTTTTATATGTGTACGTAAATTTCTTATCTATAACAAAATACAATCTTTTTTATTTTTAGATGACAGATATTACAAAAATAACGAATCTTTGAAAAAAAGTTATCAGAATACGTTGATGTCATTTGTTTTATTAAAAATACTGCATTATCTTAATTGAAATTAAAAATAAAAGGAACAAAGCTACAAATATCCCGCAACAGGATTAAATGGAATGAATATTTAAATAAGTATTTTTTAACTGCGAGACCTGGCAGCGTTTAAAATATCACACGAAAAAAAATAAAATAAAACGCAAATGTGAAATATTATAAGATACAATTACATTAAATATTTCGTCAATAAATGTTCATTAGCATAACAACTTGAAGCTTATATCTTTATTAGGGAATATGCATGTCATTTAATTTTTTTTTGTGGTTCACTCATACAAATCAAGATTAACATTGTTTTATAAAATGCCTTCTAACATTCTGCTCAAAAATTAATTAATAACCAATTCGAACTGAGGGCGATTTAATCTCTCTTTTAAATAAACAGTTTACAAAATACACGCATATTCCTTACTCTTACGAAAATCACATCAATAACAATCTAGAATAAACTTAAATATAATATTGAGATACGTTTAAATTGTCATAATTGCAACAATAAAATTTTAATAATTAGCACG
>DWAJ01005383.1:0-11582 GCA_018238005.1 Eurema mandarina | reverse complement strand
TTTCATATAAAAAACTTACAGCATATTTGTCCAAAAAAACACTACACACTCAGCACGAAAACACGGTTCGCTTCTAATGACAAACTAAAACTGAACATAGACGAAATACATCTATAATTGATGTCATCAGATAGGGTTGTTCCTCTAGAATCATGTAATACCGATTTTGTGACCATAAACTAAAATTGATAGTCTATAATTTCATGGTCCCAGGTAACTCCTCTGGCTATCCGCAGCGCTCAAGAGCTGTGAAATTAGGTAACCATAGTTGCCCAAAGCGCGCCAGCGCGGCGGCTAAATAACGGTGGAGCAACGCTTTGTTGTAACAAGAAATCATAACAATAGTCATTGAAACCTTACTACAATTATATTTTATAAAATAATAATAATAATATGAGGCATTACCTGTTTAGAGTACATGGTCGTCCGGCTCGCGGGCCGGTCGTCGCTGACCCTCTGTCGCTTTCTGCCCGAGTTTTCATCCTCCGATTCGTAGCCCTTCGCCGAGTGTGCTATGTCCGCCTGTCAAAACACACCTATTAAATCACCAGTATCATTCCATTATCCCTCACTATCCGATTACCTGAAAGACTAAATTGTAAAACCAACCCCTTTATAGATGAATTAAATTTAAATGTATCTTTGATGAATTTCAATTTCGTTTTAACGTTTTCAAAACTGAATAGGCAGTGGTTTATTCTAATAAGCCTACAGCTTTATAAAAGCTTACGATAAAAGCTCTAAACAGAATCTTCCATTAAATTCCATCAGTGAAACGCAATTAGATGCTCGAATTAAAATAACATTTATTCCTTTAAAGGGAGAATGGAATGTAAATTTTATTAAAAAGGACAGCGTCGATGCTTTATTGGCTCTTTGAGACGTTGTCTGCAATTTTACTTCTTGTAATTCGAGTCGGGTCAATGATCTCTAGACTGATATTGTCTTAGCGATGTTAAGGTTTAAGTGGAGAATTATTTAAATGAGCACATTATACTATACTAAGAATATTTTATGCGTCCATTGGTTCATGCTGTTACTATTTTTATTGGGTACTCAACGACTCTTAGATTAAACGTATTTTCTTATATTATTCCGAAATACTAAAGACAAGTAGTAGGAGTGGAAAATTCAACTTAAAATCTAATACAAGCACCGACTTTATAAGACTCCAGCAAGAAACGCTTAATAGCATTAGATGTACTATCTTCATCAAATATTTCTTATAAAAACGACGTACTTGTTACGGCAGCTCAATCAACACTCAGATGAGATAAGCGAATTACGAATGAACGCGGTGATAATGAGTCGAGTTTGGCTCTTGAGGTTTGAACGACAAAGGATGTTGTGTTGGCATTTCACTTGTATGCTTTGAATGTTGGCAGCCCCGTTAATTATAAACGTTTATTTTATTCAGGCTCATTAACGTACTTTTCCTTTAATTTGACTTTATTCTGGGACGGTTGCGTTAATCATAATTTATTATTTTTAGAGAGATTTGTGTGTTTTGTGAGTTCAATCGGTTCAGAAAAGTTCTTAGCTATGTTTGATCAATGAAATCAATCCAAGATGCCGTCACAAAATCAGCCATCACAAAACAGCGAATTACCTTCATATTTTTACAATTCCCTCGATATGGGTATCAAATGAAAGAAATTTATTTATAAAAGTTTATACTACTTTACAATGACTTGACGATCATATTTTTCAAAATATGTGTGGGTTATTTTTTTACGCATTTAATGACCAAATTTTTAAACAATTGATCAAGCTATACGATTGAACGTAGTGGTATATTCTTACATAAGGAATTCTACAACGCAAAGAACAAGGTTACTACCAAAAGTCCTATGGGACAGACATCCGATACCGTCAAAGAAACATTGAGACGTTTGACAGATTTATAAGCGCCCTGACTCACGACTACATTATCGCCTGTCAATTACTTCACGCAGAACAGCTACAAATTCTTTATAAAGGTATAGTACGCGTCATTTATGTTTAGCTGCGTATCGGTAGAATCGCACTCGTAATTGACGTATTGGTGCGAGAAAGACAACACGGCTGGGACAACCAATCAACGCTCGCGCACCCGACGATCACGCGCCCCGCGCGCCGCTCCGTTACCTCGATACCTTATTTTTGACTTCTGCGCAGGTTTCGTTCAGCGCTAAAGATTCGTGACGCGTACTTTACCTAAATGATAAAACAAACGCGTTTGCGTTGCACGTCAATGCACCGGCAAGCAATCACCTGAAGGTAAGACGTCCTAATTAGGATGTTTTTGCGTCTTCAAAATTTTGCGCTTATAATATATCTATTAAACATATTAATATAATATCAGCGGTTCCTATGAAAATCTGTTTTTTTTTTGTTATAGACCACCCCACCAAAGTTCATAGATATTTATAACATTTCAGCAAATCCTTTTTTTTGCCAAGATAAAAGTTGAGTAGGTACATTTTTTTATTTAAAGCGCTACACGCTGGACAGTGGCCAGCGCCAATTTTCGGCATAAGCCGGTTAAGTTCCACGTGGATGGTATTTGTTAATATCACATAAATAAAAATATCATACCCAGCACAATGTCCTAAACAATCATACTTTCATTATTATATTTTCTATAGCTTCTTCATATCTATTGTTGAGTAAAGGTGAATAGGGCTCCAATAAAATAGTACATTATGTATATAAATTTTTCTGGATAGATATATTTGCCAAAAGAAGGCAACTGTAAGTCTGGTGACGCCGCACTTTCAGCAAATACTCATAATATTGAGGATCGCAGAGATATTTACAAACCAATTACATAAATTCACTAGGGATGCAATAAAAATATACGTTTTTGAAAATAACTTTATTCTGATCTTAATACAAAAGTTATAGTTTGAAAGTAACAGTATCTTATACTTTACTATGTATCACTCAGAACTGTGATATAACTTATAAGGAACAATTACACAGTATATGTACCTTTCATACAATTTTGTATTTTACAATACTTTTAACAATAAAAGTACCAACATTGATTAACACAAACAGTTATGTGATTAAAAAAAATATTTTATACATTAAAGTTAACTTGAAAATTCGTATCACTATTTCTGAACTTAAGTTTAATCCTTACTCTCGGGTCATTTATAAAGCAAACTGGATTAAAGACTCCTCTTATATCTAGCTGTCAGCCTTAACTTTTGCCGGAGGCCCATCCTCATTATTTCCTCCTCTCCTCTTCTTCCCCCTTCCTCCCTTAAAGTTTTTACCCCTATTATTCTTAAAGTTCTTCATATTCTTACGCCGTTTGCCCATTTCTTCAACAGTCTTCTCTAAGTATGCCTTTTCTTCATCACCTTCCAGTAAATTAAACACTATTTCTGCATCATCAATTTTAACTTTGCCATCTGTTAACTTTTCGGCAAACTCTTTTGCTGCATTCTCCTTGGACAAGCGCACCCAACCTTGCGTATCGCCCGATTTGAAATCTATGTATGCTACATCTGCTCCTGTAGTTGAAAATAAGATTTGTATTTAGCAACTCTATAAAAATATTAAATAAGGTAAAAAAATAGATAAATTGCATTAAAGGAATTTAAAAGTCAACTATTCATGATCTATAGACCTTACTGGGTCAAGGAAGCAAATTAGAAAACATACTCTGAGAAAATATTGTTTCATTTGTTTCTCTGAAAACACTTTAACTGACTTTAAAGTACAGTGATTCAAGAGAGATTAAAATGATATAGTTTACATAATTAAACATTTGTAGAGAGTTACTCAAGTAGACTTCTAAATAGCTAGCAACAAGTATTTTATATTACCTAGTGCTGAAAGTGATTCCTTAATTTTTTCCCTCGTTAATGTTTCATTGCCTTCTTTGAAGTACAGCATTGTGCCAGTTGGTAGTTTAAAGGTATCTTTCTCTTCATTATTCTGAATAATAAAAAAGTTAAAATATTAATTTGGGGTAAAATTTAGTGTGTTTAATTAAATAACGAAATGTACATTATTAAATGAAACCTATATATAATAAATTGCTAACATACCTCTTTCTGACCCTTCTTCTGTTTCTTCTCTTTTATTGCTGCATATTCTTCTTGTTTCTGTTGTAAATAGTTTTCTTGCCAAAGAATAATCAGTTCTGTGTCCTTGTATTTTAAGCCTTTATTTTCTAAGAATGTTGTAGCCTGTGAAAAGTTTGATTTCTTGTTCAAAAAATGTAGTGAAAAAAAATGGACATCTTATATCATCTGATTTTCAGAATGAAACAATGAAATACGAAAACACTTCCAACAGTTATGTATAATTGACTATTTTAATACATACGACAATTGGTTGGAACTATTTCTTTTAATATTTAAAAGACAAATTCAATACTATATTAACTTCATTGTAACCTATACTAATATCATAAATGGGAAAGTGTGTCTGTCTGTATGTTTGTCTTTCTTTCACCGCAAAACGGCTGGACCGATTTAGTTGAAATTTGGATTAAAACATATTTAAACTTTTTATTCGGGTATTGCCCCCTAGGAACGGGAACTACGCGGTTAAAAACGACGGGGCACATTTAGTAATCTATAAATCCAGGAAAAAAGCTAAAAACTCATAAATACTGTGAAACAAAATATAAACACTAACCTGCTCTTTCGTCTTGAAAGTAGCAAAAACGGATCCTTTAAACAACTTCTTCTTGGTCTGTTTATCCTGATACTTCCTCATGATGACATTTTCGACAAACTCAAACGTCTTGAAGAACTGAAGTATGTCATCCAGTGTAGAATCTTTAGGAAATCCTTTGGCATATACTGTACGACTCATAAGCTCTTTGCGTCTCTCTTCATTCATTTCTGGCAGCGGTAATTCTGGATTCCTTCTCACCTTCTTATTATCATCAGAGACCTGGAATTTGAAAGAACTAGTTTTACAATTATATATTGGTAAATAGATAGTAATATTAATAAGTATTGGTGTCATAATTTCACCTTATTGTAATGAAAATGTTTTAGATGCAATTCTAATATCACATTAATGCATAGAATATACATACATGCATAGAAATACCATTATCAATGGAAACCTTGTTTATTTATTTATTTTTATTTTATTTATTTATTTAGATACACTGAGAGGCTTACACAATAGAAATATACAGGTAAAATTACATTAAACTACTTATATTAACATGTGCGTGTATACAACTTTGAGACATGCAATGAATAAAATCAATTATTTTACTCATATGGTTAATTGAATGTACGAAGACAACCCAAATCTTTGCATGAGAATTAGATGTTATATGTTTATTAAAATGTAGAAACATAAAAATAAATTTTGCAGTCAAATTTTGTGTTAATTATTCTTTCTCATACAGCTGGTTAATTTTTTTATATGATTAATTATGTAAATCTTCATTATTATTGCTGTATATGACTTATGCTTCTATCTTCTATAGTATAAAATATTATGAATCTATACTAATATTATAAAGCAGTAAAGTTTGCGTGTTTGTTAAATTGTAAGGGGTAATCTACTGGACCGATTTTAAAAATTCTTTCACCATTAGAAAGCCACATTATTTCTGAGTGTCATAGGTTATGTAAAAAACGAAAAATAAAAAGGATTTTACAAGGCAGTCCATTTAGCAAAGTGAATCTGAGAAAAAACAGTCGAATGAAAGCATTTCTTATGAACGCTGCCTTAACTATAAAATATATATTTATGAGTTCTAGAAAAAAGATGTGGATCTTGAAAATGCCTACAAAAAAGTTAACAACAGCATATGTTCAACTTTTATATTTCAGTTACAAAAATAAAAAAGGATTATGCCCAACGAAGTGGGCACGAGTCAGCTAGTATAAAATAAATTGTGTATAAGTAAAAAGGTTTGTATTTCAAACTTACCTCTAACAGACCTGTTGGAGATTTATTGATGGCATTAACAATAACTTCTTGATCTGTAGTTAATTTCGAAAGTCGGTTAAACTTCAATAGAATATCCAACGGAACCCAGCCATCATCGAGTTGTACTTGTTCTTTAAGAAACTTGTCCCTTGGCAAGTTAAGATCACCTGCAATATTAAATTAACTAAATTTTTTGTTGCAATATTACCTTTTTTTACAGAAAGTATAAAATATATTGAAGACAAACACACTGTATTTGGCCTATGTAAGTATAGGGGAATGTATAGTAGTTTTGGTGCTATTCAAGTCAAGCATACAAACAATCAAATGGTTATTATATTCTGTTCAAGAGATATAAAATGTTACGTTAATTGCTGAAAAGTATCAGCTAAAAGGACCAGGTAAACACGTGTGTAAATAATGACCAACTAACCAAAGTAGTATTCAACTTGACGAATTATAGCGTGCTCTAAATCTGATATTTCTTCATTATTCTCCTGTCCATTCTTTTCGGTTGCAACTTCCTTTTCTTCAGTCATATTTATAGCCGCTGTAAACAAAAGTAATACGTATATTACAAATTTCTATACAAGTATGTAATATAGCGGCATCGTTTGTTTCAATACTTACATTAGTCTATCTAATATGTATGTTACGGGAAAGATATTGGATATTTATAAATCCTGGAACACTTTAAAACAATATGAGTTTTGACGATTGTATTTAAATACTACAACAAAATTTACCACATGGGGATTCCTCACACCACGCTGAACTCTGAAGTCAATTTGAAACTTTGAAAGATGTTAAATAAACAGCTGTCAGCCGTCAGTCGTCACTCGTCACAGATGTACGAGTAGACAGATTCACAGTACGTTAATTTTTATATTTTTATATATTTCTTGCAGTTGGTTTGTGGTTTGGTTTCTCACATTATGGTTTGTTACGTTCGTAAAATTCGTGATATATTAATATAAGTATAGCAACAAACATGCAGCGTCCTATTGGTTAATAACATTTTGTATACATTAACATTTTATACATTAACGAATACTAAGAGGTGTCCCACTAATAGACCGTAGCTAACTACGGTCCACTGGGTCCAACCTGTTTAGTGACGCAGTGGTAAATGTCAAGTGTCAGCTGTCAAAATTATATTCATAACGTTAAAATTTTATTATTGTTTTTACTTTTAAGTTTTCACCAAGAGGCAAGAATAGAATAGAATATTTTTAAGTTTTAGGTTATGACTTATGGGCAGTGGGCCATGATCCTATGGATAAGGATTAAGGAACATACAGAATTTGAATAAAATTATTTTTTGTGAATAAAGAACGGGATCAATATCAATTTTGTATCGATAAGATGGGAGTGAGAGGTTTAACCACTTATGTCAATTACAATTCAAAATGTTTCATGCATGATTTTGAACTCCATGATACAAATTTAGTTATCGACGGTCACAGTCTTTGCGCCCAGATATATAGATATTCAAATTGTTATTCTGCATTCGGTGGCGATTATGATAAAATAGCTTCGTATGTAAAAGCATTCTTTAAGAGCTTGAAAAAATGTAATGTTACAGCTTACATTATATTCGATGGTAGTTATGAAAAACGAAAGTTGAAAACGGCGTACAGCCGACTTCGTTCAAAAATCAATGGTGCCTCTCGCCTCGATCCGGTCACACAAGGAACTATTCAGATTTTCCCACTCTTATTACGAGATGTGTTCAGAGAGGTGTTGAATGAAATGAATATTATGTACACAATATGCGAATTTGAAGCTGATGACGAAATCGCAGCTTTAGCTAGATTCCTAAATTGCCCTGTACTTAGCTATGATTCTGATTTCTTTATATATAATGTCCAATATATACCTTTTAACACCTTAGATAGGAAACCAATCTTGATGGAAGATGAAGAAATTAAATATCATTATATGGAATGTAAAATATACAAAGTTGAATTCTTAACGGAACATTTTGGAGGTCTTAATAAAGAGCTTTTACCCTTGCTGGCAACATTGTTAGGCAATGATTATGTTGAGAAAAAGGTATTTCGCAAGTTTTTCTCACAGCTAAAAATGCCAAAAGGTAAAAAAACAAAGAATGAACAACAGCGTTGTATACATGGCTTATTCCTTTGGCTTCAGAATGAGACCTTGGAAAGTTCTATCACTAAAATCATTGGAAGATTAAAAAAACCTGAGAAAGGAAAAGTTTTAGAATTGATTAATAAAAGCATTAAGGGGTACAATAAAAAAGAATGTAGATCTCTTCAGTTCTTTAATCTTAGCTCTGATGGGGAACTGAGTGATAGTATTGAACTTAAATTAGAAGAAATTGATATTGCTGATGATGCCGAAGATAAAAGCTCAAGTGATTCAGAAACTGATGTCTCAAGTTTGGAAGAAAATGATGATACTGATGAAGGCATAGAAAATTTGTTACCTACTTGGCTTTCTGACCGCATACACCTCAACCGAATCCCACGCTGTTTCATTAATCTATATACTCATAGTTTATATTTTTATGCTGCACAAGCTGAAGATTACACTAAAGATGATGCCCATCTTTGTGTATTACCCATAATAAGATTTGCATTTGATATAGTAACTGATTTTTCAAGGGAAAACTTTATATATGTTAGCAGAGATAGGGACTGTAACTACAAAAGAATGTATATAGGAAAAGATCTGTCTATTCCCAGGCCTCTGGACAAACCATTATCTGAGCTTACTCCTGAACAACTACATACATATTTTTTTTGTTTTTTCAAAGAAAAACTACCTAAGATAAATTTTGATATAGTAGATTTGTTACCACCAAGTTTTAAACTATATTCCATTGCAATGGTATGGTGGATAGCCAACTGTGACGTGACAATAGGTCAATTGCACAGTGTGTTACTTAGTTACATATACTTAGAAGCTATAGATGAAAAGTTGGGAAATACAAGAGGCCATGTAAAGTTTAATAATAAATTTTCGATAAAGTTGCAAGAACTAAAAAAGAGATCTAGCAACACTATAGACGTAGAAATACTTAATAAAAACAAAGTACAATATGATGACTGTTTAATAGCAGCTAGTGTTTTATTAAAATATTTTGATTTGGACGATAGCATAAAGAAAAAGCCAAACAGCTATGATACAAGTAGAGTTCATGTATTTGCCCAGTTCCAGTGTTGCCTGCATATGATAAATTCATTAAATATACTCTGTGGGTCTCCCTTTGATAGTAGTATTTATTCAAAGAGTTATAACGGCACTTTCATTTATAATATTGCAATGAAACTGGAAAATGAAGAGGAGCCAATGTCGTTTGTAAAGAAATATTTAAATGGAGCAGTAAGTGTTCTTAGCTTTTATGAGAGTTTATTTAACATTTTAAACAAGTTATTTTATGAAATGGATTTAAAGTTTCATAATTTAAAACATAATAAGAAAAGGAGCCGTAGAAAGAAAAAGAATCAAGTTGATGATGAAATTATATTCCTTATAAAAGGATTTGAAGCAGATGTTAAAATATGATTTTATAATAAAGTTTTTTATGCATTTTGTATTTTTTTTAAATAAGCAAATGTAATTTTTTAATTTCTAAAAATTAAGGCTGGTTTTAACAGGTAGAAAACCTGTTTTTATTGTTGACTCTTATGAATTTATTCGTACCAAGATATATCTGCAATGAATTCTACATTAGGTTGATGAATATAAATAACACTCGAAATCGAAAAACACTAAATATAAAGTCTAAAGTTACTATACATAATACTTTGGAAGATAATATTTATTATCGTCGTCGTTGAGGTTGTGTACCCCTAAAAACAATACTAATATAAAGATTCCATCGGTTCGTATATCCGTCTGTCACACGCCTGTATCTTATTAACCGTAGTAGTCACTAGTTACTAGTTAGATACATAGTTAAAATTTTAACAAAAAATATACCCATATTGAGGGTAGAGGGGGGGCTTCTATCGAACGAACGTGATTTTTGCTCGTTTTTGCTCAATACTGATAATGGCTTTAGGTTTATTAGTAACAGAATTTCGGATCGCGATTACGATTTAATAATATAAAAAGTCAGTACTAATGTTTTACACAATGACTCGGAAATTTTCGAGTTTCGACTTTCGACCCTATATTCTCGACTCTCTCGATCTTTACATGTTTATTTTTATATTCCATTTACCATTACCTACATATCTATAGCATTAGCATTTAGCATTCATATTCTACATAGACAACCCGTAGCAAGATGTTACGTTTTAATTTGTATAAAATAATTTATGTGTATTAAAAATTTATTGATATACAACAAAAAAGATAAAATATTTAAAATTGTTTTCAATATGTTCGATAATTTACCAACACAAAAATAGCATCTGAAGAATAAATTGAAAAAAGAACATACTGACTTAAAATACATATACAATTTATATTTTTGGTCCTGTCAAGGATATTTCAAGTTAGAAACAGGTATTTTTTTTTAGTAGTGGGAACACTGTCGGATAGCTGTTATCTTATCACTTTCCTCTATCCGGTACCAACCTACTTGGTTTAACTCAATCCAAGTAAGTCGATATTTAGCACTGTAAAGGAAAATTTAATATTGGATTGCTTAAAAATTGTAAATTATTTAAAATGGAAGACGAAAGCGTGCCCGATGTGCGTGGATTTGACGTAACTGCAGAAAACTCAAGGTAGGTTAGTTAACAGTTTTTTTTACATCTTTATCGCACGGTATGATGTTTCGTTGAAATTAACCGACTTTAAAAAAGGAAGAGGTTTTACGTTTGAGTGTGTACTTTTGGACTTGTCGTCAATTTGCGAAAATATAGTGTAACATTCAATTAAGTATTCGTTGGTAATCTTACATAGTCGAACTATCGAATTTTTCATATTTTATTCATCAAGCAAATCGACTGATAAATTAAAGAATAACAAAGAGGTGGTTTTATATAAATATAACAAAGACATGTTGCAACCTTTAGTTAAACGGTGGCTCGTAAGAACAAAGTATTGATACATTTTTTATAGATAAACTTATGATTTACAAATTTGTCTAAGGTACTTTTATGATAAAACTTACCGTTTTGCTGAAAATCGCGAAAACCTCATTTTTTTTACCTTTGTCCTTGAATAAAAATTTTTCCTTACAGGGGAATGATGTGGAACTTCTAGACATTGTTTATAATTATGTTCTGAACAATTTCACAGAAATTCAGCTTGTTGGGACTTATGTAACTTCTTTTTGGTCTAAATTGACCGGACTAGATATAATTCTTAAGCGGTAAAAATAGATAAGGCTAGTAAGGTTAAAGATAGGAGAGGCATAATGCAAACGAAGTCATGCCGAGTCAATTATAAATTAAAACCACTGCTAAACCTTTCTCGATTTGTTCTTATTAACAACAATAAATAAATTAAAACTAAAACATTCATATTTAATAATTTTTTTTATATTGAGATTGTAGATAAAAAGATTATTATTTTTCTAAATGCTAGTTGTATATATAATACATATGACATAATTAATATTTTCTAGGTATGCTGGTTTGTTTGTCGCAAGAACCTGCTTACGAGAGACAAGCCTATCTTCAACGACGACTCCGTCTTCAAACTCTTCAGGATATTCTGTCTGCTCGCCGACCTTGTTCAGGACGCTGACGACACTA
>DWAJ01005382.1:0-11583 GCA_018238005.1 Eurema mandarina | reverse complement strand
GAAATAATATGCCATTAGCGATAAGTGATCGCGTGCGTCAGTGATTTTATAGAGCCTATTGAAAGGGTTTAAAGGAGCAGTAATGAACGTAAAAATATATAAATAAACTAACCGTTCCCCGTGGTTTTAACCACGTAGTTCCCGTTCTCGGGGCAATACTGGGATGTAAGCTATCTTTTAAGTTGGATCAAACTGCACGGTGTGCAAATTTAACTTAAAATCAGTTTTGTAGCTCAGGAGTCAATCGCGGATAAACAACGTGACACGTTGTTTATAATTTCAAAATCCATTCAATTCAAAATGAAAATGAAAATGAAACTGACTGACGCACCAAATTTCAATGATTATTGCTACCATTTAGACCTTCAATATAAAAGACTTGCGACCCGACCCGGCTTTGCTCGCATATATTTTGCATATATTATACATATAAACCTTCTTGAATCAGATATAGATCGGAATAGATATAGATGCGAATCGGTTGCGTAGTTTTATAGGTTTAAACATACACAGGGGTATAAGGACAAAAAAGAGACTTTGTTTTATACTATGTAAGTACCACTACTTACCTCATATACAAAGGGATGAAAATAAATAGAGATGGTAGGACTATTAGTAAGGCTAGCAGGCGACATATCCGGATGGGGCCCCGGTAGCACCAGCGTGAGGCAACGCTTCCTTGTCGGGCCGGCCGCGGTCGCGGGAACCCGGCTGAAATAAAATCTTAATTTAAAACATTTCAGTTCAGTTGGGTTCATATCATATCAGTTAATATAATAAATGAGTTGATTTGAGTTCAGTTGAGTTAAGTTCAATTGTGTTGAGTCCAGTTCAAGTCAGTTGAATCCAGTTCAGTTTAGTAGAGTTGAACTGAAATAAGATTAGCTGAATAGCTTTGTTTAAACTAAAGTATTTTTAAAACGATTTACTATCAAAATCAGCCTTTACAAAACTGTTTACTCAACAAATTTATCACTTCATTTTATGTGAAGTCGATAAATAAAGAACAAACGCGAAACTAGACAAAACAACATTATTTTTAGTTTACCCATTACATAGTGTCGCCTACATTGTCGACTATCAGTCAAGGTCAAGGTTTTGTTTGTGTGGTAATATATGATTAATTAATTCATCATTTACATTAAACGGAATTACATAACATTGATAGCTGAGATAAGAATTAATTGTGCGTAGATATAGTTATGAAAATAAGTGTTGTTATTAAAAAAATAATCACAAATTTAACTTTGAAAATAAACCCATAGCCCTTCCTAAGTAGTTAAATTAAAAAGTTACGGTATCCAAAAAGAATTACCAAATTTCGTAATTTTTTAATACCAAACCAAAAAAAAACAATGTAGGTATATAATAAAATGTAAATGCCTCATTTCATTCCCGTGGCAAAACGCGGATATCCTATGTGTTTATTTATTAACTAATCACTGAGTAATCTACCAGTACATATGTACAAACTTCAGAGAAATCCATTCAGTAGATTTTGCGTGTAAGAAGGACTTGAAAGAAGGAAAGAACGTAAAAGAAACTTTCGTATATATAATACTAACCTATTTTTACATAAACTTTTCTCGTGAATTACTCTATCTGATAAAAAAGTCGCATGAAAATCGGTATCGTATTTTTAAATACTATTAACATTAGATTTAGTAGAATACTCGCTAACATATACAGTACTACCAGCAGTAGTATCCGTTCCCGGGGCAATACCGGGATAAAAAGTATTCTAAGTGTCAATCCAGGGTATCACCTTTCTACATACCAGATTTCAACCAAATCGGTCCATTGTTCTGCGTGAAAGAACAAGAAACATACATCTATACACTCTCATAAACTTCACATCTATAATATATCTACATCTATATTACTACTAATATATAGAGCTGAAGAGTTTGTTTGTTTGTTTGAACGCGCTAATTTCAGGAACTACTGGTTCGAATTGAAAAATTTTTTTTTTAATGAATAGACAATTTATCGAGGAAGGCTTTAGGCTACATAACATCTCGCTGCGACTAATAGGAGCGAAGAAATAATGGAAAAACAAATCAACGGGGACGAAGTCGCGAGCAATAGCTAGTTTATAATATTAGTATGATAAAGGAATACAAAATGGCTTACCTTCCAAAGGCACTAATTCTTGCGGGTCCATAACTGAGACATTCCGATGAAATAACCACGTGTATGTATGAATATATATTTAATAGTTGAACTATCGAGGCACGCGATACACTATCAGTTGGTGTTGTCGTGGACGCTTATCTGAAACAAATGATTTTTGCTAAATTACTACTCGTTAGTCGTTAGACAGCCTCGTGAAAAGCTTTATATTAATAATACCTACTAATATAATAAATGCAAAAGTAACTCTGTTTGTCTGTTACGCTTTCACGCCAAAACTACTGAAACAATTGTAATGAAATTTGGTACTCAGGTCTAGTAGTCTGAGATACTTTTTAACTGGAAAAGAAGGTTATAAAGGAGAAGGGGGAGTAAAAGTTTATATGAAACTCTACATGGACGGAGTCGCGAGCAACAGCTAGAATAATTTAAAATGTAGATAAAAAATTATTGTAAATCCGAATGGTTACTTACCACTTAATTTACAATAGAGTCTTAGATATTATAATCAAAATAAATTCTTCACGAAATGTTTTCAAATGACTCGATAAAAACAAACTCCAAATAACATATTAAGATACGAACCACGCATTATATAGAGCCAAGGTCAACGACGTTTCGCCAATATGTAGGCAAATACAATTATTTGAATTGACGAAATATATAAAACTAGACGGGCTCCTGTAGCTGTATTAAAATCGTGACAAAAAAGAGTATCACGGTTAATATTGTACCAAACACTTTTCCTAACATTATTTACAAAACAAAAACAAATATTTTAGATAATAATCTATAGCAAATCACCGTCTAATTTCGTATTGTTTAATAGCAAGCGAGAAACAATGTAGATATGTAAATGGCATTTAATGAGTGTGTAATGCGATTATAAGTCATTGTTTGACCTCCTAATGATAAAAGTCATTACATTGTTTTGGTTTAAGATGCTTTGTAATTTAGAAGTTAAATCACGAACGTATTTTTAATTTATTTAATAAATTATAATTTTAATTTATGTATATTTTTGTTTAAAAGTACCTGGCATGTTTTTAGGTTTAAAGTTTATACCCTTTTTTAACATCTCCAGGGGAAATCCTCTTACGGATAGCCGCCCACTGATGGGGACACATAGGATACTTCACATCCCGGTATTGCCCTGGGAACGGGAACTATGCGGGGAGCAGCTAGTACTATACATATAGTGGGGATACTGCGCTGAACAAGTCAGAAAAAGTCAAACTAATAAATCACAAATAGCACCCAAAATTACTGCGAAATTACCAATTCGTGATGCCATTTTAGCTACTTACTGATCCGGAATTAACTGGTTTACTAGAATAACTCTCAACGAGGACTTTATATCATACTGAGACCGAACTTTATTGATACTAGCTACGCTATGCGTAGTTTTTACTCCAGCATGAATACTCGTATTATAAAAAAGGAACCTTTTTGTTATCTATGGTTTAGTGTACGTCAAACTTTAGCTCAAACATCATCAGGCTAATCTATGCAGCCTAGTTGAATTAATATATCTTTGACTTTGACATCTCAAAATCAAAGTCAAATATATGTCTATTCAACAAGCCTTAACACTGTTGAATCTTCATGGCATTACAAGACAATCATTTACCAAATACAAACGCAATAATATCTATAATTACTGGACCATTCTTGATACCACTTTCTATGGAAGATTGGCACCACGAGCGAACTGACCCAATTCAGTCATTTTACCATCTTAAATCAAACTAGCTGAACCGTGACCACTTCGTTGAGAATAATGTTAATAATCCTTTTTTATTTTTGTAACTTAAATAAAAAAGTTAGACATAATATGCTGTCGTTGACATTTTTGGAGGCATTTTCAAACTCCAAATCTTTTCTCTAAAACTCAACAATAAGTTATTTTATAGTCAAGGCAGCGTTCGTAAAAAACACTTTTTCTCCGATTTACTTGGCAAAATGGACTACCACGTAAAAGCCTTTTAATTTTTCGGTTTATTTATTTACCCTATGACACTCAGCAATATTGTGGCTTTCTAATGGTTTAAATTTAACAAATAATACAAGCAGTGTTTATTTCCGCATAATATTAGTTTATATATTAGCTATTCTAAGACATAAAATCTACGAAATGTCTTCAAAGAAGATGTAAATTTGATCTCCGTATCACGCATGAAACACGTGTTTCTTTGAATATATTATATAGCAATCATATAACATAATAATCTCAATCTAACTAAGCCAAAATAATAATAAAAGGAAATATTTGCTAAATAAGTAAAATATAATATAATATATAAATCAAAGGTAGGGTTTTTCATTTGTTTTTGATAGCTACATGTTAAGTGCATAACTCGATAACAATTGAATCGATTTCGATAATTCAATTTTAAGAATATATTCCTTGAAGTATATGTTATGTATGGTTCTTAAACAGAGAAGAAAAGGGTATGTGCAGCATGAACGAAGCCAGGTAGTTATTTATGAGTCTAAAACGAAACTAAATTAAAAACAATAGGTGCTTTAACTAATAGTTTAATGTATTTCGTAAACATTTTTCCTTTATCTGTCTTAATATATATAAATCTCGAGTCACAATGTTTGTCCTCAATGGACTCCTAAACCACTTAACCGATTATAATGAAATTCGCACACCATGTGCAGTTTGATCCAACTTAAAAGATAGGATAGCTTACATCCCGGTATTGCCCCGGGAACGGGAACTACACTGGTAAAACCGCGGGACACACCTAGTACCACTATATAAAGAAGTAAAGTTTGTGTGTTTGTTAAATTGTAAGTGTTAATCTCGGGATCTACTGAACCGATTTTAAAAATTCTTTCACCAATAGAAAGCCACATTATTGCTGAGTGTCATAGGCATATATCATTAAAAAAATTATTGTTAACATTATGCCCAACGAAATGGCCACGGGTCCGCTAGTTCTATATAATTTAAATACAGAATCCACTATATAGCTACGTACTCAAGGTTATTCGAATGATTAAAAAGCGTAGTAATGTTGTTTACGTTGTTTAAAAGCTTCCCGTCGATAATAGACTAAGGAAAAGTATGTTCGGTTATTCTTTGAATATTACGTATTCAACAGAATATCAGATAAAGTAATATTTTTTCGCCTTTTAAGCTTTGATCGAATTGTAACTCGTACTCTATTGGTATTGTTATTTTTGGTAAAACAAAAATGTAATGGAAAAATATTGTGAAATATAAATAAATTATTATTATTTAGATTCAGTAATTATCATAACATAGTTTTCTGTCTGTCCGTCCCTATGTATGCTTAAATCTTTAAAAATTACGCAACCGATTTTCATTCGATTGTTAGTTTAACTTAGTATAAATATAATACTGATATTGTATAAAATACTACTCAATCGCATGGAATTTCTTCTATAAAGATAGTAATTAAGGTGTAAAAATATATAAATCAATTTATAAAATATCCCCCATTTAGAGTTGTTAATATTTTGAAGCTACTGCTTCTAGTTTTTCATCGACTTCAAAAAAGGAGACGGTTCTCAATACGTTCTTATATTATTTAAAATGTTACCATGGCACTTTCGAAATTCTCTCAGCCTATCAAAATGATAAAACCCCGGCCACGATCTCTGACGCAAAACCTTAGTTACTATATAAATGTTTTAAGAAAATTGCAAATAGTCGTCGCAAATATTGAACGGAAATAATCGCAGTATCTTACAGAAACAGAATTACTTACTTAGATAAATGTTTGATTTGCAAACTCTTGCGTGTTAATTGCGACCATAACAAGACTGTATTTGGTTTTGTTGATTCATCTTATTCAGATGTCTATTTTTTTTTTATTCTATGAAGTGGTGAGACAAGCTGGACGTCCTCCTGATGGTAAGAGAAACGCCAGCCCATAACCAATGTAGTGCTACCCAGAACTGCTCGGGCAGGGGTGCACTACACCGACGATCCCCACTTTGAGTCATAAGATGTTAAGACTCATTAGCTCATTATATATTATTAATTTCGTAAAATCAGCTCCATGATCCATATCTTTGTATTGAATTCATACAAGTAACGTAGGTATACCAAATTTCAGCTCAATCGTTCTATTGGAAGTGGTTAAAATATTCCTTGCAAGATTCGTAAAAAGCATATAATAAAAAATTACAAGTACAGGCGATTCTTGTCATTCGTCCCGTAAAATTTGTTCATTTATTATTAACACCAATGATATTATAGTTAATAAATATGTTATACACCTACAAATCAACCGAAAAAAGTGTTCCACACAGCAGCGGTAGCACACATACATACAAGTCAGAACGATGGCATAGATATAAATGATAAAACCAACAAGAACAGAAGAGATAGTTTTGTCAGTTGCCCGTGAATGCACCGGCAACGAATCCCCTAAAGTTAAGACGTCCTAATTAGGATGCTTTTGCATCTTCAAAAATTTGCGCTTATAACATATCTATTTAATATAATATCATTGATTGACACCTAATAAGAACTCAATATACATAGTAACTATTCAATACTTATCAGGCTCATTGTTCATTTTGTTCCTTCTATGAAATAATTATCACAAATGATAATGGCGGTCTTAAGCTCATTCAAATATTGAAACAGACGATGTTTTTAAGCAATTAAGAAGGCTTTTTATTATTTTATGACTATTTTTATCATCATTATATTTTTCTAAAGAATTTTTGTTGTATTTGAAATTACTTAGCTGAAAGTTTTGTATTTCCGATTTTAAGAAAAATCCTAGATAGATAACAAAAATACCTTTTAAGGTAAGGTAATGTTGGGGTGAGATTTAAGACTCCTATTAAATTTATAAGTACTTTCCCTGATACCCTGGATTAACACGTAGGATACTTTATATCCTTGTTTTGAACCGGGAACGAGAACGACACGGTGAAAACCGCGGGGCACAGCTACCACAAAATAAATTATATACAAAGATTTGAAACACGTGTCATTGGCGAAATCTATAAGGAAACGCCTACCCAAACAATTCAATGTATATAATATTTATTTCTTTTTTAAAACTATTCTCAGTTTTATACCAACTGTATAAATAACAAAGAAACAGTCGAGTACGAGTTAGACTCCTGCCTGAGACTTAAGAGTTCAAGGCTACATAACGTAAATATTACTGGTTTCAGCATTTGATGCTTTACTTTTATGCGTATATGCGCTGTCAAAGGTTACTTCTTGCCAAAATTTCACTATTCTAGGCCAAAAGGAAGTATATAATATATTTGGATTGTTATTAAAATGTATGTAAAAAGACGTTTTCCAAAACGGCAAATACATCTTAATGGTTTTGACGAACATGTTTTTTTTCACAATTAAAAGAGATTATGGGAACGCAATTTTATTTTAATCTCAACTAATTGTTGTTTACGTGAATGAGAATTTAAAGTACTATATGGACGGATGGAAACAAAAAACCAAATTTGTAACTGGAGGTTCGGATTTCTAAAATGATCAAGACATTATTATATGCATTATGGCTTTCAGTTCGCATAATAATATTCATTTCAGAAATCATTAGCGTTTTATCCATACTAATATTATAAATGCAAAGTAGAGTTACTTTGCATCTTTGCATCTGTTTGTCTGTCTTTCCATCACGTTAAAACTACTGAACCGATTAGAACGAAATTTGGTACAAGGATAGTCTAAAGCCTGGGGAAGGACATAGGCTACTTTTTTTTAAATCAACCCCAGAAGGACAAGCTGCACAAGGGGTTGAAAGTTTTATAACTACGCTTTCATGGCCAAACCGCGGAGGGAATGGCGACGGAGTCGCGGGCAACAGCTAGTCTTTAAATAAATCGAAACGTCTTTCAATAATTTAATTTTGTAATTAATCTCGTAATCCTATTTTTAAACGATGTTTAATTCAAATCTATGTACTTTAAAGTCTTTTATTCTATTTTTTTAACTGTATGTTACTTGATTCGTAAACGTCAGAAAAGAGTCTTTAATCTATTGAAATTTACAAGTTTTTAAATTGATCCGTAGAGATCGTGGATGTTTGGAGGAGATAGTTCTCTTTGTAGTCGTAGATGATAAGGCAATGGCATTGATTTTCACACTTAAAATATTTTTAAAACATAATATAACAAAACAAATAAAGTTAAGATTTTAAGCCGTAGTATATTTTCCTCTTCCAAAATGTAACATTCTTAAGAATTAGAAGTAAACGAACCGGGAACCGAACCGACAGCCAAATTTTCATACAACTTAATCACTATACCCAATACCAGAAACTAAAAAATATCAAAATGATCACTTCAAAAAAAAAACAAGTCGAATGTTTTGAATATTTTAAATATCTACCTTATAAACACAGGGTCAACGAACTTTTAACCCAATTACTGAACAATACACACGTTGTCACTCGACAATGGTCACACGTATACTGCGTGCTATCATTTAAAAATATCGCGATCCGTTGTTAATATAAATAGCATTATTATTTCGTACGTATGTGTGCGTCTGTATGCGTGTGTGCGTGTTTATTTTTATTTCCTAGATACGATTATCTGTGACCGGAGTGAAATTTAAATTTTTTATCTGTAACGCTATACAAATATTTTTGTGTGTGGTAATATTTGTTTTTAAAACTTAAACGAAATTACGTATTGAATTATTATTTTGAATCTAAAAAAATTGCTTTTATTAAGTTATGTGGTCAGTGGTAGATACTTATAAGTGGTTCGCTTAATGGTATAGGTTATATAGGTTATATATATATATACCTCCACACAGATCAACGCAAAGCTGATTGCCATCCGCAAGTGTTATCGTCTCTTAAGGTCTTCAAACCGCAGTGCATAAAGAATTCCGTGACTCCCTTAAAGATGCTGTCTAATTTAAAATTACTCTTTTGAATAAAATATTAGACTTACTTAAAAGAAGCCCAGATATCATTATATCTCGTATATTTCTCAAGATTATTACATTTTCTTGACATTATAAACATTACTTTTTTGGTAGAGCCTAATAAGAAATGAAGGCAATAATATCCATCCATACAATTGCTCTTCTATTGCTATTAAATTTTTAATTGATTTCAAAAAAGGAGGCGGTTGCTAAATTCGACCTATCGGTATGAAATATGTTTTTTTAGTGTTTTTAAATACTTCTTCCATCATTATATTTTCAAACGACCTATGAAATCCTATGTGTTATTTATATCTTTATTGTTTTACAAAAACTATACTAATCTAATTAAGACATTTGTCTTCATAATAATTAGTTCACTAGCTGTTTTACGCGGTTTTGTCCGCGTATAACCTGATTAAGGACTTTTTATTTTATAGGAAAATGAAGGGCTGGTAATAAAATTGTAGCACCGAATATTAATTTAAAGAATAATTAGAATCGTTGCTTTCCATAGTCTTAATCTATACCATTAGAAGGCTAGCATACTACCGACTTTTTACTCTACCGATAGTCGGCGTATAGTTTATATTGAAAGCAGATTAGCAAATCGGTCTAGAGTGTACTATTATAGACATGTATTCATACTAATAAACTGTTTGTCAACTAAGAAGTCTTCTTCTTGGTTGAATGTCAGTGTTGCGTTACCACAAAATTGTCATGTCTAGTTGTGTATAGATAAATACATTAATAATAATTAACTTAAAAAAAAACCGACTTCGTTCGAATTGGTTCATAATCGGCGGAAAATTGCGTATAAAAAATTTCATCCCCAATTTTCCACCCTTGGGGGTTGTTTTTTATTATTAAATTTAAATGGGACCACCCATGAGGTATTACCTATACGCCGAAAAAAGATTTGTTCAAATCGGTTCATAATTGGCGTTATGAACCGATATCGGAGTTATCGCGTAACAAACAGAAAAAAAACATACGGGTTGAATTGAGAACCTCCTCCTTCTTTGAAGTCGGTTGATAAAACAAGTTTCAGGGTCGATATTTGGTTGTGGCAATCAGCAACACGTGCTTTCAATACCACAGCTAAACATAGACAACTAAAAAGTCTGTAGTGGTTTAAAATGAGTGTTTTCAGAACGGTTACACAAAAGAGTACCTTATTTAATACGACATACAGTACAATTTTCATCGCATATGAATATGAAATACCGCCCTCGCTCCCTATTGGTTAAACAAATAACATTATCAGCCAATAGGGACCGAGATCGCACAACCCCTATTCGAAATATGAAATTGCAAATTGTAATTTTTCTTACAGTCTTAGTTCAGCTTTCGAAGGCATCACGTGTCTGTGCGAAGTTATTGTAGTGAATTATTATAATTGAAGTTTATTATAAGATATATTGTATCGTATGCCAACTGTGACGAATATTTGTGAAGACACAGGTTTGTGTGTTGTGATTATAATTAAAATTAATTTTAATTCAAAGTTTAAGTTTTAGAAGATCTTATTGGTTATAATGCTAATAGCTTCTAATATATTAAGCGGAATAGTTTGTTTGTTTGTTTGACCGCGCTGATTGAAAAATTATTGTATTGGAAAATCATTTATCGTAGAAGGCTTAAGGCTAGCCTCTTTAATACGCGTAACGGTTTAAATTACCCAAAATTATGTCGAAATGAATTTTGCAACTTTAAATACTTATAAAAAAGTCCGCGTCATTTGTAATAAATGTCCGCATCATTTAAGTCGTAATAAAAGTCGTGGACATTAACTAGTTCATTATACGACGTTAGATAATGTGAAATAAGCCATCCCGATCTTCTGACATAGATATAATACAATATTAGGTATGCTATCTTATTATTATTTGAGCTATTTATCCTTTAAAAGATAATGTAGGGAATGAAATGTTGTTTGTAATTTATTAATAGTCCTAACAGCGGATGTCACTATCGGCGGAAGCTCTGTTTTACTCAAACAAATAATATGAATAACTCATTATTATTAATAGAAAAAAATCACTCTTAACTACGTCTGAAAATTGATTTGATTAAAAAGCGGTTATGGAATTGTTTGACTTCTGAAAGGCAATTTTTTTGATTTAATAGAAATTCGTACCAGAAAAAGATATTTATAATTTATTTATTTATTTATTTATAATACTTTATTGTACATTACATCCAAAATTAAAAAAAGTACATGTAAAAAGTTACACAATATAATGTACAAGAGGCGGCCTTATTGCTAAATAGCTATCTGTGCCAGGCAACCTGAGGGGTACGGAAATGGATAAGATAAATATATATTTATAGATATAATAAACTTTTTATGATAAACTACACACAATACATAATTAATAATATAAAAATGAAATGTTACATAAATATACTAACCAGTACCTAATCATAAAATTATGGTAGAGATGAATTAAGACCGGAACAAGTGAACACGACACATAAGGTAGAAGGAGAATATAGGAGGAAATACTAAATTGATAGGTAGTACTCCTTAAGAACTTTTTTAAAAG
>DWAJ01005381.1:0-11583 GCA_018238005.1 Eurema mandarina | reverse complement strand
TAACTTTAAATTACTTATATTGCCCAACATTACCCGATAACAAATTATTTCAAATATTGTGTTTTGCTTCTCCGGTATACTAATTCTTTCTTTAATAATTCTTACTACTTACTGTGTTACACACTTGACTAAACTCACGTCTAAACATTAGACGGAGTTTGTTCTCGCTATTTTCTATTATGATAACTAAATTACAAGCTATTTAATGTTATGAGTAGGTAAATGTAACAAAAAAAAATATTCTCAGTAGTAAGTACAATGTTCTGGGTATGCACTATGCAGGCATGACAATGCAACACACCATGCGATTGTGTGTCACGTTCATTTCTTTCTCTGTAGCCTGTCACGAAGCAACGAAGTCATTGTGTCTATATATATCCTACCTAAAGTTATTATATTAATACATCGCATGGATGTAATTAATATTAGTAATTCATTAAAGCAAAAGTTTGTGTGAAGTAAAATTATATTGTTTCGTCGCGTCGCGTCGCGCAGGTATTTCATTACTTCGTAACTAATCAACGGTCTTTAAATAGCGTCTTATTAGAGCTTCGTGTTAAAATATTTAAATTGAATAAATATATTTGGGCGAATAAAACGAAGGTCTAGACGAAAGGTTATATTGTATTAACCTTCGATTTAATACAGTGAGCTAATTGAATACCTTGTAGCGCCTAGCGAGGCGTCCGTCGTGACTCGTGTCGCAGCTGTACCTACGGTCCGCGTCGCCCGGGACAAACTCCACGGAGAATTTACTCGGCAGTTAGTTCGTGATTCCATTATGGGTCATAGATTCTTATTTGAGTCGTGACGCCGCTCCTCGCTACCAGTATTGTTTTAAAATTGTTTTCAGTATTGTGCTCCGTACTTTATCCTTTAGAATATACACGACTGAACAGTTAAATTATGTTTAAAAGTGCCGGATACTGCTTTTCTTAAATAATATCACTTTTATCTTATTTAAGACTATCGTCGCAACAACTATTTGACGACCGCTTGGCGCAATGGTAGCACAACTGCTTTCTGCGCGAAGGGCCGTGGGTTCGATCCCCACACCGGAAAAATATATTTGTAATTTACATTTGTATTTACCTCGGGTCTGGGTGTTGCTATGTATTGTATGTATGTATTTACAAAAGAAAAGTATGTATATGTAATTTATTCCGATATCTAGTTGCCATAACACAAGCTTTCTGCTTAGCTTGGTCCTGAAAGTAATTATTTTAAAAATTTTTAAAATTTTTAAAGTATTCTAGTGATTATTCTTTACGATATAGATTGAATGAATACATAAAGGTTTTAGAAAAGCTTTTAAAGTTTAGTTGAATAAATGCTCACCACAAAGTGAAACAGAATGCCAGTAAAATGTAAACAAAAGGGTTGGCGATAAATAGTGACGGGCAGCGGCGCAGGGCGGGGCGGGGTGGGGTGGAGTGGGGCGGCGGCGGACACATTGCTTACTTTTGTTTACAGCTCATCTGTTATCCGTGCGTATGTTATCTAAACTTATCCATATATTTTATTTTTTTATAGTTTTTCTTGGTTTCACACTAAACTCTACACACTACTACAGTAAAATCTCTTCTTTGGAAAGAAGGTAGAAAGACACAATTATTACGAAGCATAGTTATGTTTAAACAAAATAACCACAAACAACAAGAAATATAAGAAAGCCAACAATGAAAAGTTATGATAGTGCGTGGCTTTGGAAAGTAAGTTTTATTAATTCATTGAAGTTCTTTCAGATACTAAGGTTGATTATACACAACTCCACGATATTGTTTTGTTTTCAAACTGTGATAATAAAATCAAAACAAGGAAAATCCTTCAAACCTTCAGTGATGACGAAGGTTTTGTCTCATACAATGATTTGTTTGTACGAAGCAAGCATTTGTTTTTTATTATTTTTAAATTTAAAATGCATAAGCCGTATAAATCATAGTTGTAGCTGTCGTGATAAATTGTAAATGAAAACACGTGTGTATTATTAGTTGATTTGAATTAAAAACAAATCGTCTCAAAAAATTATATGATAAAGTAAAGTATTAAATTAAGTTAATTTTCACAAAATATCATTCTATTAAATAAATCGCGTCATTCCCAAAATGCTTTAAGGAAGACGTTAACAGCCGATTAATTTCATATTAAAGCCAAATCTCACGAATTCCGACAAATCGCAGCGAGGCCGCGCCGCTGTTGCGATAAATTGGGTGCCGGATCCGTAAAATCGGCGGGCGGGGGGCGGGGGGCGCGGGACGCGGGGAGAGAGGGGCATTAAGGTACTCTCAAAGCCAATCGTGCCACCCAATTAAACCTTAAAAACCATAAATTAAATCATTTCAAAACTCCTCTGTAAAGAAAATTCAATTAACGCTTGTTTGTGGACAAATTATGAAGACTTTACTTTTTGTTATATGGAAGATACCAGTAATAGGCTAAATGTAAAATTCATAATATATTCCCATATTTTATTAAACAACAATATTAATTTTAATTCAATCTTGGAGTGAATGAAATTATAAATGTGCGCTAGCAACAAATAAATGGCTTATCTTATTATTTATTGTTAAACTGCGCGTCACCTGCGTTAAACTTTTTTCCGATTATTCAGTATTTTAGTAGACGTCATTAAAATCGGTGTAAACTATTTATATTTAATAGTACTGAAACCTTGTTTTTATTGCATATGTAGATAGATAACTACATAATTTCCTTGCATTGGATTCTTCAAGAATACTAAACTTAAGGGAATACACAATATGTGTAATTTATGACCTGCAGAGGTGACGTTATGGAGGCCCATTCGTCTTAGTATAATAAGTTCCCTTTGGAATACAAGCTCCAACTCAGTGGGACCGGGCTGGTAGTGCTAACTCTTAGTTCAGGGGATTTCTTGCCATATGGGACAACAAAGTTACAATTCACAACTATTTTTATTTCAATTCTACTATACACATAATAATACCTCTTAAACTTAGCTAGCAGTTTTGGAACTACGCGGGAAAAACCGCGGGCCACGGTTAATTAAAAATAATGAAAAGTAAAGAAATTTGAATATACAAACTGTGCTATAATGATGTAAATACAACATTTTTTTGTTTCGTAATTGCTTAAATGAGGAGTGAATAAATATAAAGAGGAATTCGTGTTAGGAGTGGGCTGTACACTGTACAGTCTCGGTGAAATTAATTGGCGTGGCGCGCTTCAAGAGGAATGCTTTCTTTCTGATACTTCTTTTCGGCCGTTCGTTGTCAATGCTCGTTTCAAGTATCTACTCTAATTCAGCTTCAGGAAGGCACTAGCCATATTATATAACTGTTATATATATGTTATAAAGAATGCAACGAATGCAACCTCTTTTCATATGTCATCTAAAATATTAAATATATTGATTTCTGCATATCTACATAAGTTAGCTAATTTTATTAATATTTCTGCGAAGAATTTATCGTGAATTTCGTAAAAAGGAAAAGTATTCAACAGAATGCGGTCACAAATCCAGCCTCGGGAATGCCGCTTCGAGGAAATTCCCAATAAAGTCCAATAAATTCGATAAACGTGGGTAAATCCGAGCAGCGAGTATTTCCTTCGCTCAACAAATGTTTAATACACTTCATATTGACCAATAAACGGACTAGCGTAGTATTTATTTTGTTTTTTAAGTGACATTACTTTATGCTGTATTGTGACTATATTTTTACATTGTCTTTAGAAAATCAGGCTTTAGAAAGATCTATAAACTCAGTTGGAAACTGTATCGTACTTGTTCATTTGAACATCTTACATAGGCTATCTGTAAAATTAAATACCATTTAGTTGTAGTAAGATGCACCTTAAAACTGCACTTAACCATTTGTCACGTGGCTTTTATGAGTCATACATTCATTAGGAACAATTTAGAATTCCATTCCGCATCGCTACAATTTGTCTTGTCTTGCTTTGTCAGGTAACAAATCATATGTGTCCGGCCAGATAATATGCAGGCTACCCTACTGGATGAAACAATGCTTTGGCTTTTAAAAGATTTACAATGTAATTTTTATTAGGTTATTTTCCCTTAATAATATTACATTATAATTTCGGAAAGTTAATTTAATTTTATTAGTTAAATTTGTGTATGGAAGATTAGACATTGGTCGATTATGGACAAAAATACATATCGGATTTAAGCAAAAGAAAACATAATATTTCATGGTCTACGAGATTTAGCTCTATCCTCATAAATAATTTATCCTGTGGGAAATCTTACTGATTCTTGTTTAGACACGCACTATACGGTGCTAGGTCGTACAGGTTACATTATTTGGAATGACTAACGCGTAATCTCCGTTACATGATGTTGGGAATAATACACTATTTAATGTCAGGCATAGGATAGAATTATTATCGTACATTGTGTGACTGTTATACAATTTTAATGCGCAATTTTGTTTATTGTTAAAGTATTTCTACTATATTTTTTATCCACTAAATAGAGCTATTAAAATAACGTCGCAAAGCTACTATGTTATTATTACATTAAGAGGTTTTTATTTTATGTTATTTTTTCATAAATAATCCAACCGTTATACAGTACTCGAGACTGATGCTAATATAAGAAAATTAACTAAAATTTAATAGGAACAGAAAGTATTAAGTACATATTTATATATACCATCTGGAAAAAATATCTCTAGCGCGATTCAGTCGGTACGGGGTACGGCGGGCGGCGCGCGGCGGGCGGCGGGCGGCGAGCGTGAACTCAAGGCAACGAGCCGAATCACTCGAAGAGACAATCACAATTGTGTGATTGTTCGAGCGAGACAAGTATCCATTGTCTCAGAGCGAGGCGCGACGCGACGGGCTGGAAACTGATACACCTGCCGCTTGAGCCGGCTCTCCCCACTTGATCCTAAACAATCTTTCGTTTAAGCACTCAATATAATAATACGATACAAATAATATATACGAATATAATAGAGAGCAAATATTTACTTGCTTGAACGCGCGGGGCTTTGGGAAAATAGATTCAGAGACCGGGCCGTTTATACCAATAAACCCCAAAGCTTAACATTATTAAAAATAGTCTTTATAATATAGTTAAATATTAATAAAAATAAAATAAATATTGAAAACGAGGATATTAATTTCCAGATGCGAAAATGTACTGATTTGCAAACAAGCCGTAGTTATTCTTGGCTCTTGTGCCAAATACAATTGAAATTGTTCCACATTTCTATGCAATTTTACAGTTACAATTTATTTCCTCTGAACTCCGCGGAAAATAAATAAACAATCTTTGCATGTAACACTACGTACATATTTTAACCTTACCTCACGAACATTTTGCATATACATATATCAATAGAATTTTGTTCATGACGATGGATTAAATAATTTTGCACCGTTTACAACTGTTTCTGACAAGGTAATTAATATCGTTAATAGTCTTTGTATTAGTTTAATTTCCTTATCACGACGCACTACGGTCGCTGTTATAAGCTTTCATCCTCGATTCAATTTTATATAATGTTGTTTCCTATTGTTACAAGGTTTTATAATACGATTAGTAGACGCAGATGTTACAACATCAAAAACATTCCTCTTTATGTATATATTAAGTACATATTGTAAAGGCCATTAACGAATTGGCTAGCCGCCTGCTCTGTTGCATAGATAAACATTATACAATACTAAGACGTGAAGTTTCACGTGTTGTTGTTCCAACTCTCTCGCGGAGTTTGTTTGTGTTCGCGGATAACGGCTGATTGCTCTTAAGCTCATATCTGGAAGTTACGCTATTGAACACGTTTCACCGTTTAAGATACATGTGTTTTGTGACGTGGGACGTGGCGCGTTCTATAAGGAATACATAATGTTTGTTAGCGAAGATGTTTCTTGTCTTTATGCTTTCTACGTAAACGAGGTAATATTCTTCGAAATAATTTTAAATATTACCATTTGTACTTATATCTACATAACAAAATCTTCTTTTTCCATCTTTCATTAATGAAAAGGTTTAAATTTATTAACAGGCTGTTTCAGAAGTAACAAAATGGTAGCGATTACATTAATTTAAAATTAATGAATGTGAAATCTGAGCCGGTGTCCATTAGCCGGCGAGTGTAAACAGTACAAGTTTGTAATGGGAGCAACACGGGGTGTAATTGGGAAACTTAAGCCAAATATACTTAGCTCGGATGCGCCACTAGCGCCACTAGCGCCACTAGCGTCTACACAAGCGTTTTAGGAATACAAACCAAACTTCTATGACCTAGGAATAATATATGAAAAACTTTCCTCGACCTTCCGAACTTTAACCTGCTTTCATTTTTCATCACGAGAAAGTACTCGAAACATCGTTTCTTTTTAAATGTGAGATAGAAAAGTGTAGATATAGTAGGAATATGAGGTGCGATAACTGAGGAATGAAGGTTGGGTTTATTTTAATAATATCCCCTAGGTATATCAACCATTGGATTTTATTAGGCTTAAAGGCAACACTTGAAGCGTTGCTACGAACCACACGAGATTCCACCACATCTCTTGCACCGAAAATATCAAGGAATTTGCTGAATTCTGAATTTTGCAAATTAAGTTCTTTTGTTACTTTAGTTTGGCAAATAATGAGGTGTAGTTTACAATATATTACAGGTATTGTAACAACAATGCCACCGACATAACGAATGACGCAACATCACCAATCCTTTTACAATTGTAGCTGAAAGTTAACTCAAATTTCATGAATCGGTTTAAATGTATTGTTTGTGATTTTCTAACCGTAACTGCGGGAAACAATACATTATGGATGTTTGTTTATTCAGTGTTATTTATAATTACTGTTTGAAACACTAAACAAACGCGATTTCGGGATCCGATATTACTTTATTGGGTCACGTTTAAAGCTAGATATATTTGTTGGATTAATTTTTCTTAATATTTTTTTACAATCAGGATTTAGGATAAAAGCGACTCAATTTGAAATCACATTGCCGTAACTGTCTCTCTAGAGATTGCTCTTAAATCTTTGATGTTATTTGTGTGCTAGCTAAATTTGAAGTTAACATCGTACAGCCAAGTAGTTTAGAATGTGTGATATGTTCCAGGTGTGGGTGGGGCGGAACGTGGAGTTCTGCACGGAGAAGTGGCCCGACGCCATCAAGAAGGAGATGTTCGGTGCCTTCAGCTTTGTGCTCGTGTATGCCATCCCTGGTCAGTGAACGCTGATATATCATTCAATGCAGAAACTTTTAACTTTTTTCTTAAACTTCACTGCTGTTGGACCAGTTTGAGGCGGAGTCGACACAAATTGCTTCTTATAAAATATCCAATTAGGCAGGCACTAAGATTTAGTACATTTTTCTGAAAATAAATTTAGGCACAGACGTTTGTTATTTTTCATTGTTTCGTCCAGCTCCCAATTAGTCTTAGTAATGAGGTTAATTAAAAGTTAGGGCTTGTTAGCTTACAGGTGCTCTGAAGTTTAGTTTAAACGTTTCTTTGAGTACTCAATTTTGTTACATTTGTTCATTAAGTATTGAAATTAATTACAAATATATTAAGGACCAACTTTGGTTATTATTATTATCTGGAGCACTGGGTCCTTAGCACACTGCTCTAGCAGAATACTTAGGCATATGTATTCATAGTTTGTACACTGGTTGCAGGATGCATCGTGGTCGTCTCTTACTCGCTGATGGGTCGGCGGCTGTGCTCCGTGCTACCACCCTTCGACCAGGCGGAGGGCAGCGCCAACAGCCAACAGGTTAGCGCATTTAATACTAGAGAACATTCTAGAAATGTTATGTAAGTGTGTACGCAATAGGCGCGTGTGAGTGCGTTTTCACGTGTCCCGAAGAACAGGGGAATAAATAGTGTCAATACAGCAGTCTGTAGTTTCACTTATTTCTCAATTAAGTACACTATAAGAAGATGCTTCGAAAACAATATTAAAACAATTGCACGCTAAAATAAATTTATGAAGACGAAGCGAGTGTCTAAGAGAAGTGTTTATTTGTTTCGAATCGCCCGTTCGGAAAGATTCTTCTACCGTGAAGAGCCAGCAAGTAACTCGGGTAGATAATCTTATGAAAATAAGATTTAAACACTTTATATGTTTTTCAGTTTTGATTTGTGTAATGTTCTGACTTTCGAATAGATTTTTGTATTTTTTGACATGGATGATAAGCAGCCATTTGACCACGATCACGCCTGATCATAAGTAGGATGCGGTCTAAGTGGTGTGAGGTCTGCTTAGAAGCCTGTTCACCCTAACCTTAAATTTAAATTTTCTCATCTTATTTTATCTTTACAAATTATAGTCATTACATATTTATCCGAAAAAATGAATTGAGGTCAGCCTGTGAAAATTCCTCAATGAGAGAGATATAAATAGATCGTTAGCACTTAACGAATAAATTCCAATAGGATTGAACATTACTTTGAGGCGTAAATCTCCTTAAAGACCTGGGCTTATCTCGCGTCCTCTTTAAGCCGCTAAAGCTTTAAAAATGGACCCCATTAAAAATCCATTTGGCTTAATACAATTTGCTCTTATGGTGTCATGGCGTTTAAAACTTTCACTTCTGTAGAACTTCAGTACGTTGTTATAAGTTTAAGAAGTATAATTATTACGACTAGAGCTGTAAAATATATAATGTAAACACAAGGAATAGAACACGTTGTCGTAACGCAAGTAATAACCAGATCGAAGTTCGCAGACACTTATTGTAGTTAGTTGTTGTTAGTTGAGAAGAAATAGTGAACCGTTCGCTAGAGGGGTGCGGGCGGGGGACAGTTGGCAACTTTGCGCATTGGCCCATGAATATTCCATCGCTTAACACAAACACGAGTCCCCCGGGACGATGTAGTTACAACCACCGCGCCCGCACCGGCTCACATCTTAACCAACTTTTATCTTCCACCGCATTAAATATTAAATTAAACGAACGAACGAAAATCGGAACACAAAACCGAATTAATCAATAATCGTTATTCATAAATGCTTTTTGATTTAATGTCCCGTCACTTTATCATCGAACCGATGAATTTTGATGACCGCGTCAAATAAAAATTTACTTTTTTGCCTTCATACGTTTCTGGGTACCATTTTTCTAATCTTTTACGAAATCTTTACGAAGTCTAATATTGAATTTGTTCGTGACAACCGACCTACAACACGTAATACGCTTTGATTCCATGAATCACAAATATGTTTAGCAAACCCCCACTAATGGATACCGAGAACATTTATTAGTTAACTTTTTATACGCAAAGTTCATATCGTGAGGCATTATGACATATGACCTTTAATGTTAGCAAATACACGCGAGCTCTCAAAAAGTTTACCTGTCGCTCAAAAAGCCGCTACGACCTGTCCCAGTATACCTTTATGTGCTCGACTCTAATATATTTGCAGCGGGAGCCATATTTAAATGAAGCCCGGAGTAAAGTGAGCGTGAAAGCACTCTCGTTATGAGGAACGATTTCTTCGCTTAATTGTGCCGGCCCTCAGCGGATATTACTTCGGAAACTGCATTAACAATGCTTACATTTCTCACAAAAGTTTTAATTATTTAACGGTTATTCCATTAATAAGGTTTTAAACGTTATTAATGGGAGTTTCAAAAAGCAGTAAGAAAGTATCGTAGTACAAATAAACAAAGATAAAAAAAAACGGTGGACGCATTGCAGGGTCTGAAGCGGCTCTATCTGCAGCTGTTACATCATGGATGTTTTGAAATTGATCCGCATCCATCATCCATTAATTACTTATGTATTCTATGAATAAAAAATGTAAATGCATTAGCATTTAATCCAATTGGTTAGCAGGAACGATAAACGATTTAATGGTTTATTTGTGAAATGTGCTCGTTACAAAATAATGATAATATGATTCCACTGATTATTCTGGGCTTAACGGCTTTTTTTATTTACATACGAACCATTTTTATGATGGACGCGTTCAAAACTATCACTAACTGCTGTCCTTTAGGAGCAGTCATTCTTTATCTGGTCTGAACATTCTAAGTTCGACGGACGCTAATAAGTGGCTATGATTGGCAGCGGTTGCGGCTAGTGCGGGAGCGTAAGCGCGTAGCGTGGATCCTGCTGCTGCTGGCCGTGCTGTTCGCGCTGTGCTGGCTGCCCTACAACATCCTGCAGCTGCTCATCGACGTCAACGCGGTGCAGGTGGACTCCGTCGCCGTCATCATGCCCTACACGCTTCTAGCTGGTATCTTGCGCATACTTTCTCTTTGTGTTAGAGTAGATAAAACAGTAGGAATGATCCGGAAAACGTTAAAGGAAGAGACTAAAAGGAGGGAATGCGGAGATGATAATATATAAATCAGGAGAAGATATAATTGAATCTAGTTCTTGACAAGATGCCGTAAGAAAAGCTCTTTTCAGTCGTTAATTCTAAAGTGAACTATTTCATCTAGTCCGATTTTAACTTTTGATTTTACTGCAGTTATTTTAAAGGTTTAAGGTTTTTTAAATTGACACTAATGGACTATGTGTGGAGGTTTGTGTTACATGTGTGTGTGTGCGCAGGTCACGCGAACTCGGCGATCAACCCGATCGTGTACTGCCTGATGACGCGCAACTTCCGGCGCTCGCTGCGCAAGCTGCTGTGCCACGACCCCGGTAACATTACCTCTAGTACTCATTTCCATGTAAGTTAAGCTCACTTTTGTTCCGTTCTTTTAGTTGGTTAGTTCTACGATCTCTTGTTACGCTTTGCTGTTAGCTCGATGATCCTGACTAGGCATCAACTAGAGCAAATATAGTTTAATGAATTTATCTATAACCAAATTGATAGAATGACAATCTTCCTAACGCATAAAAAATATATTTACCTACAATATTATTATTTTATATTTAATTCAAGAACATACAGAACAAGTAAAAAATACAAGGAATACAAATCAATCCAATGCCTCCATTCAATCGACGTTTTACGAGCGTCGCTTCAGTGTCGCGTCAAAGGTCACAGCGAAATGAAACAAGAAACAATCGAAAAGCTCGTATCACGCCAAGTGAATAGATATATAGTGAAACTTGAATTTAGTACAATCGGTACACATGACTTAATACAAGCATCTCAAAAGATATCTGATTGCAAACAACTTAATTGGTATCGTCCATTGAAAATATATTCTGCTGTTGATGCAAATGCTTATGAAGCAGCTACCTGGCGTGTGAAAGTGTTCGAAGTGAAATAATGATCAAACGACATCAAAAATAAAATCCCACAATATAGGTTTGCGTGCTTTTATAAGTTGTTACTTTTTATGTACTTTACATAGATATTTTTGTAGACGCATAACAACTAGCTAATCCATAAAGATGACAAAACCAATAGCATCATTAAACAAAATATGTGAATTGTGTTGCACAATGTGGATACGGTCCGCGTCGCCATTTTGCCGATCTCCTGGTGTTTGGGAAGCACAAGGCTTTATTATTTTTCATTCGTTGATAGCATTGTTGATATTTTGTCTTATACTATGTATAATAATCACTGTGTCGCTTACAGATGCACGGTCTCCGTCAAAAGTGTAGCGCGTCTGCGCACACGTGCGCAGGCTGCGGCGCTGGGTG
>DWAJ01005380.1:0-11584 GCA_018238005.1 Eurema mandarina | reverse complement strand
TAAATTTAAAAAATAGTATTGACTGTCTTACTTCCGCGTGTGCATTGAAGTATATTACGTTATATAAAATGCGTGTTTTTGCGCACATAGCAAAATCTTTATTTGCTCATCACAAAAATAATATATATTTTATTAAATGTATCATATAAAATATCCCGAAAATGACACAAGAATACATGAAATAAAACTTCATAAAAAATTATAACAACAGGGTATATGCAGTTAACATTATGACATTACAAAAGTAACCCATCGAAAATATAAATCGTTAAATTAAAGAAAATCAAATGATTGCAATGAATATTGCAGAATATTTATTTTATAAGGTAGGGCGGCGAGCCACCTGCGCCATCAACACGCGCGAAGCTTGACAGCTCTTGAGTGGGTTGCCAGCATTTTAAAATTTTAATCAAATAATTTTAAACTAACGTGCATATACCCTCTTATAATTATTGTAAACAAACAAACCTAAAAATAAAAATATTCAAGTATTTCTAACACACTATGTCTTAGGTCTTAAGCAAGTGCCAAGCGAAGCTGTGTGCACTAGGTTTTTAGTACTTACGTCGTGGGTCTAGACCGCTGCGCGACTGTTATACTAGCGGACAAACACACGAAAAATACTGTTAGCGCGATTCACTAGTCCGAAAACTACAACTGCACGATGTATGACGGTCTTCTATATATATAAAAGAAAGTCGTGTCAGTTACACCATTTATAACTCGATAACGGCTCAACTGATTTGGCTGAAAATTGGTGGGGTAGCAATGTAGCTTTGAACCAGGACGAGGTCATAGGATACTTTATATCCAGTTTCCAGGGAAATAATTTTTTTATGAAAGTAAACGCGAACGGAGTCGCGGGCAATAGCTAGTTAAGTATAATAAATAATAATTAATCTACACTAATACTATAAAGAGGAAAGATTTATATTTTTGTACGTAACGAATAAACTCAAAAAGTACTGGATCGATTTTAGTAATTCTTTTTTCATTAGGAAGCTAAATTATCACTGTCTAACATAGGCTATATTTAGTACTTTGTCTACCCGTGCGAAGCCGAGACGAACCGCTAGTAATTTATAAAACAATTGTAAAGAAAATATTTACATTAAACTAAAAGGCAAAACAGAAATTTCCTTCGCACAGAGTAAGACGTATACAATTGCTTATTTATCCATACTAATATTAATAATTAATATTATAAATGCGAAAGTAACTCTGTCTGTCTGTCTTTTCATCACGCTAAAACTTCTGAACCGATTAGATCGAAATTTGGTACACAGGTGGTCTAGAGCCTGAGTTAAAACAAAGGCTACTTTTTAACTGGAAAAACGGTTTACAAGTCGGGAAAAGGGGGGGCCAAAGTTTATATGAAATTCCATGCGGACGAAGTCGCGGACAACAGCTAGTTTTTTTTATATAAATTCTTTATAACATTAAGGGACATATCACAAACCTATACAAATTAATACATACTCCAAATGTAATTTATTTTAAGTCGCTTATAATAAGAGCAGTGAGCCGTCATAAATCATGCAGTATAGTAGCGTCACGAATCTTTAACGCTGAACGAAACCTGCGCAGAAGTCAAAAATAAGGTATCGAGGGGGGGCGCGTGATCGTCGGGTGCGCGAGCGTTGATTGGTTGTCCCAGTCGTGTTGTCTTTGAGCACCAATACTTCAATTACGAGCGCGATTCTACCAATGCGCAGCTATTCTCGTCCAGCGCTAAACATCCGTGCCGCGACCTATACAACTCCGTGAAAACAATCACTTATATCTGTATCTACTAGTAATTTGGAAGAGAATAAAAAATTACACAAGACATTTGCATTACAAACACCGCGACCTGCGAAATTGTTTTTTTTTATATAATTACAATACAAATCAATCTTCCTCTTGAATCACTTGAGCTAAAAAAAATACGCATAAAAATCGATAGCTTTAAAAAATCGATAGATTTATAATATTAAGAGGGGAGACGAGCTGGACGCAGTCCTGATGGTAAGAGTAACGCCAGCCAATAGCCAATGCAGTGCTACCCGGAACTTTGCTATAAAGCCCAACCCCGGGCAGGGGTGCACTACACCGACGCTCCCCACTTTCAGTCATCAGATGTTAAGTCTCATTAGCCCAGTAATTTCGCTGGCTACAGTGCCCTTCAGACCGGAGCACAGTGACATTTTCACATCACTGTTCAGGCGGTAGAATGTCTGGCACTGTGGGGGTACCCACCCAGGTCTCCTGCGAAAGAGACCTACCCCCGGTACCCCGGTAGTTTCAAAGATTCAAGCATACACAGTGACAGACGAAAGAAAGCGACTTTGTTTTAAACTAAGTAATTAATTCTCCTAATTGTATATAAGAAGCTAGGAATAAATATTTCTTCCTAACGCAGTGTAATTTTTGATTCTCTTCAAAAAAGACTAATAATTTAATAACTGCTATGTCATTACTATAATATTAAAATAAAGGCGGCAAATTCGTAAAAAAAAATGAAACGTCAAATCTTGTCTGAGCTTCTTATCCTACAAATAGGTTACATTGGTATGAATATTTCAGCTAAATTAATCAAAAATATTATTTCTTAAACAATATCTTAATACGTATAAATAATTAATTATATGAAGATTATACAGTTTATTTAACATAATAATAATTATGTAAACAAAAAAATGCCGCTATTATTTACGTTATTTTTCGCGCCATTTTGTTTTAGCCTTCAAAGTCAAATAGCTTATATCAAAACCAATACTTGCTTCGTATAACGAATGTGACTTGTATATCTTTTGTGGCCACTTTCCCAAAATTCGCTATAAATTCATATAAGAAAAATAAACAAGGTTACCAGTTAAGAATATTAACGAGAATTTTTTGTCTATGCTATGTTATCTATGGTGATAGGGCGAGAGATCTTTTGATACTGTTTATTAATGATAATTTACTAATGTTGAATTCTAAATATCTCCCATTTATTTTATTTATTTTAAATGGGCTACGTGTTCAATAAGAATATATAACACTACCTGATCTGTGCTCACTTTGTTTAGCATAACGTGAATAATCCTTTTTTATCTTTTGTAACTTTATTATATAACCTATGACACTCAGCAATAATGTGGCTCTCCATTGACGAAGGCATCTTTAGAATCGGTTCAGTAGATCCCGAGTTTAGTTAGTATTAAATATGTTATTGTAGAGTAGGGATATTTTGAAAGTTTTATTGTCTGTGGTCGACTTCACAACGAAAAATTAATAGAAATATAGTAACAACAATTTAATTATATTTTAAAGATATTTTTATAATATAGAGGGGCAAACAAGCAGACCTGATGGGAAGTTGTGATGAACACTCACAGAGCTTGACAGCTCTGGAGTGGGTTGCCCGCCTTTTAAAAATACTAGTAGTTTTATTGCATCGGAAGTTACTAATTAATAATTATTATTATCAAAAGATTTCTTGATCCATATCACCATTTTTATTATTAATAATCTATTATTTCAAAAAAAAACTTCACTCTCACAACATAAATATTTTAAACTCACATAATGGATTCATGTACAATTAAATATTGAAAGAAATTCTTTTAAAAAACAATATATTACGTCAAAAGGAGAAATCTCCTTATTTGAAACTGATTAACTAAGAGAAATATGTAAAAAACATAATAGTCAATTTGAGAATTTATTTTTATGAATTTGGCTTACAAAAAATATCAATAAAGTATGTTTTGTTTTTACATACAATAATATTTCATTAAATAATACATCCTTATGGAGATTTCTTTGTTTTGAATTTTAAAAATTTAGTGAACATCTTTTATACACAAATCCATCACAATATCATTGACTACCAATTAAATGCTTAATATCAAAATTTTGAGTTAGATTTCTTTTTCTATTTAGAAATTCATTTTACTATTTTTAGTAAGAAAATTCTTAAAAAAAAAACACTTTAAATACAACATTATTATAAGAAAATATCACAAAATGTCGTATTAGTAACAAAAAAATCTCAATACAATAAAAAGCAAACCCAAATTCTAGCATACCTGCTCAGCCGTCTACTTGGCAGACTAGTCTTCATATCCTCGCTGGAGGTGGTCATGGAAGTGTCCATAGGATTATCTTCAGCGTCCAGCATCTGCAGCTGCGTTGGACGCACAAACATACCATAGTTCTCTTCGCACTGGAAAGTTAATTACAAACATTTTAGAATCATTCCAATCTTTTCGTAGCCTAGTGCTGTACCAAAACTAGCTGTTGCAGTCGACTCTGTCCGCATGATTTTTCATATAAACTTTGACCCACCCTTATATCCTTATTTTCCAGTTAAAAGTAGCCTTTTTCTTTTCTTAGGCTCTAGATCATCTGAGTACCAAATTTCATTAAAGAATGAAAGAAAGAAAGAAAGGGTAACAGACAGACTGACAGAGTTACTTTCGCATTTATAATATTAGTTTAGGATTTGATGACACAGTTTTATTTTTTTATTTATTTAGAAGTACGTAAGTAGATGTAAAAAGGCAAATGTCCATATGTCTGACAAAAGAAGTTTGGAAAATTGTCAATTTTGTTGGTTCAATTATTATTTTAATGTTTGTTGTTATGTATTTACTTACTACTAGTTGTCCCAATGCGACTTTGTTCACACTGTATAAATCCTACCGGAAACATTATATGCTACATCTATCATATTTTTTGCTTAAAAACTATTCTTATGCATCCAGTAGTATTATAAATATAGAATTATGTAAATCGGTTCAGTTGTTATCGAGTTATGCGCTTACCACATTTTGCGATTCATTTTTATATATAAAATCAAAATAAAATAATCGTTTATTACTGTTGTAAATACAGAATGAAGAAAATACAATAAAATAGATAAACAAGCAATTAACAGCAAAATAGGAGGGCTCAGCTTGTGAGTATCCTACTCTGTGTAGTGCTGGTTTTCAGCCTCCCCGTTATGTTATATAGATTATGTTTAATTAACGTTATACACGACAATCACATTACATCATAGTAGAAGAGCAACTATCGAACTTTCTTGCAGGTTTTTCTTTATAGAAACTGCCTTCAAAACCGGAGGTAAATTATTATTTTTTAATACCCTGACGAATCAAAAGAGTATCTAGCCTAGTTTTATTTTTTATTCTATAAAGTGGTGAGACGAGCTGGAGGCCCTCCTGATGGTAATAGAAACGCTAGCCCATTACCAATGTAATGCAACCCAGAACTTTGCTCCGGTCAGGGGCACTACATTGAAGCTCATTTGAGTCATAAGATAGTAAAACATATTATCCCAGTAATCTTCCTGGGGGTACCCATCCAGTCGGTCTCCTGCTAAAGAGACCTACCCCCAGTAGTTGAATAAAGATACTTTGACGTTGCTTATTATATTAAGCTTTTCTTTTTAAAGTAAGTTTTCATCTTATTAAATAAAATACAAAATTTTGTGGAAAAGCCATGCTTTTAGCCTCGATTGAACTAGCTTGGACAGGGTGGTACCATAATACAGAAAAATAGTGGCATATAATGTTAAGTAAAATTTAGTTATTGAGAGCACAGTAGAACCATTATTCTTATAAATTTTTCTATCAATGCTGTGAGGTAATTAGTTTTGTAAATTATTAGTCATAGATGGTCAGAATGATCAGGTTGCTGGTCAGAATATTCAGGATGATTTGGCAGTGAAACTTACTGCTCAGTTACCCATTAACATAAAAAAGACCTACAGTTGATTACACTGTTAAATTAATTATTAATCAGTGATAACTAGTATTTTCAATATTAAAAGCATATAAGTCTGAGTTCGATTAATTCTTACCTGGAAATAGGCATGGCCTCGTATTGTTCCGTTATTCTTGCCTTTCGGTTCATCCAGAATGATACCAATCCATTTGCCCGAAGCAAAAGTGGGAAGGCCACTATAGGCAACAGTTCCTTTGACATTCTTGCCTACCACAGCCACCCGCTGGCCCAACTTCAGTTGCTTATCAGACATTTTTCACCGATAAACTGTAAATTATTAACATAATTAGAATATTCACTCTCAAAAATTTACCAAACAGAACAAGGTTTATACCTTATTTGGACGATAATAATATAATAAAAAACTATTTAGGGAAAACTAATACATATTATTTAATGTTTATATTGTATGAGTTAATTACAAAATATTGGTTGTACTTAAAAAAATAAATATTTGCAATTTTCACTGAAAAACGAATCCATATAATTTGACGTTTGACGAATTGACAATTGCGACGGCACGGGGATTGACAAGTGAACAGAGGTTCTGCTTAGAGATTGTAAAAACTGTTTAAAAGCATTAATACATTTAATTTAAGAATTTCTTTTATTATGTTTAATATTTTTTTACAGATTAGCTTTTATTTTTATCGGATATATCTTTTGGTTTTTTTTTTCATATTTAAATAGTTTATAATTTTTTTCAATTTGTAATATAAATAATTTTTGGTTTTATTGTTACATCAGTGAAACGCTTTCCATTTTTTATGAAAAGGTTGTCGCAGAAATGACTAACGTGCTACATTATAGACATATTACGTAAATAAATAAGAAATATATGTTGGCAAACTTTACATAGTGTTAGATTAATTTTTAAACATTAAACAAAATAATGAAGCAGGCCCTAAGATCATTATCAATATGTATAATCTATACTAATATATAAAACTGAAGAGTTTGTTTGTTTGTTTGTTTGAACGCGCTAATCTCAGAATTTACCGGTTCGAATTGAAAAATTCTTTTTTTATTGAATTGACCATGTATCGAGGAAGGCTTTAGGCTACATAACATCACGCTGCGACTAATAGGAGCGAAGATATAATGGAAAATATGGAAAAAACGGGGAAAATTATTCATCTTTGAGGGTTTCCTTTGCGTGCGCTGCGAAAACGGTTCAAGATACAAAAATAATATGTATGAAAGAATTATTCCTCTTTACATGATCTAAAAAAAAGTCCGCGATAGTATATGTCTATCTTCTAAGATTGACTCACTATAACATAATAATAGAAATAGATCCGTCGGGGACGAAGTCGCGAGCAACAGCTAGTGTAATATATGTGTCTAAATTCATATTATTGAGATGAGTCTTATTTTTATACCCAATTGGTATAGCATGATACTGGTTTAATTGCATTCTAAATTAACGTAGTTTAGCATAGGTGTCAACTTAAAAAATACACGCAAAGAATAGTTTGTCTTAGATCAGTATGGAATAGTGATCTAAGCAAAACTCTGACATACATCTATGTCCCATAACTTAACAATAACTAACTTTAAACATTATTAGTAAAAAGATTAGATAAAGTTGAATTTTATTGTAAACATGCTAAATCTTTCTTCCAGACCCTCCACTGAGTCGCCACGGACTGGGAATTCTAATGTAAAAGCGCAGGTCGGAGATAAACTTAAAGTTTATTATGGACCGACCCAGTCTGAATCGAAGGTAAGAATGATATATTTTATATGTTACTAGCTGGTCCAACGCGACTTCATTCATGCTGTACCTATTCTACTCAAAGGCTACCCTACACCTACCTTTTTTTTTACTTAAAAACCATCCTCGCACATCCACGAGAAGAAGAGAAAAGAGCAAAAAAGAGAAAAGAAGAGAGCAAAAAAATAATTAGTGAAATCTGTCCACCCATTCACGCGTGATGCTGTGACCAAGGGAAAAAGCGATTCATTTTTACATATTATATAGATATACACTAGTATACATACTTAATATATTATACAGTAATTTTCCAAAAGCCAAGCATAATATGTTTTGTCTGAGTTCAGGTAAGGTACTGAATGTGAAGCTTCCAAGGCTTAAAAGGATTTTTTACCATAGATATTATGATTTATGACTAAAGCAACAAATACTACTACATATTTTAGTATGTATATATTATTATAAGAAATGATAGTATAATTTCTTTATATGCTTGTATGTATGTATATATGATTTATGTTAGCATATTATTAATTTGTGTTTATTACTATAGAGTATATTAACCCGACAGGTGCATATCGCTAATTTCTCTTGCGTCAGGTCGCCTGCTACAAACAGTGTATCAAAGCGTAGTGTAATTTAATATTTCCTAATGTAACAATGTGTTTAATAAATGGTACAGGTGACATACGAAGCGAAAGTGATCGAGATATCGGCGGAGGGCATGCTGCGCGTGCACTACACGGGCTGGAACACGCGCTACGACGAGTGGATCAAGCCGCAGCGCATCGCGCTCAACGTCACGCACCACGACAACAGGAACAAAAAGGTTCCCACTATCACATCTACCTATACTCCTATTAGAGTACTTTTCAAAAACTGTATATATGTATGTATACTAGCTGGCTCGTGCGACCCAAAAAAAAAAATAGGGATAGACCACCCTTAACAATTAGGGGGATGAAAAATAGATGTTGTCCGATTCTCAGACCTAACGGATTTGTACACAAAATTTCACGAAAATCGATACAGCCACTACGGAGGAGTATAATAATTACAAACAACGTGACAGGATAATTTTATATTGTATAACATATACTGTTGAAAAAAGTTTAATTATATCTATTAAATTTCATGTATAATTAGGCCCGGTTCGACTTGCATACTTAATGTTAAAAAATAAACAAAATAGTACTTCTTAGTAATGTAGCTTTCATATACAAAATAATAGTAAACTCCAATCCATTGTTCTAGAGATAAGCATTAATTAAGAATATATAAATATAACTAATTTTAATACTTTTTTAGGGCACTGGTGCAAGCAGACGGGCCAGAATCAAGAGGTCTGAAGGTAGTGTGTTACTCAAAATGATTTTTGTTATGTAAAGTAATAGTATTTTATCAATAATGTATATTCTAACAAATATATGTTTCAGGGACATCAGTACGATCCGATAGTGATAGTGATTCGGATAGCGATGTAGATGTTAAAAGACCGCCGAAAAAATCCGATGATAAATCCAACCCTAAAAGTATGTTTTTATATGTATTTTTATTATATCTGCTCTCTTGCACTTTGTTCCACTGTTTGGTTTTTGCAGCACCATCGAGGACTAAGGATGCCAAGTCGAGTGACAGCAGTAGTTCAAGCAAGCCCCGGAAGAGGCCCGTCCGAACAGTGTCCACTCCGACAAACAACTCCCCCGCTAAAAAACCGCGAACCAATGTAACCCCCCCGGGACATCAACATCAGGGACGTGATTTTGATCTCAATGAAATAAGATCTGAACTCAAAGGTCTCCATACTGTCAAACAGGAACCTGAAGAGCCTATAAAGACTGAAATAACGCAAACAGAAAACGTAGTTAATCAACCTCCTTCGTCCAGCGTCGAGCCTCCGCAAGAAGAGAAACAACCGGAAGACGTCTATGAATTTAAAGAGCCAGAACCTTTTGAACTCGAATTGCACGATGAAAAGAAGAAAAGAACACATCGCATATTTGATGACATCTCTCCCACTAAATATACGTCATCACTTGCTAAATCACTTAGTGAAGAAATATCAGAGGAAGCTCTGCGCCCGCGGCCATCCGCATTTAGATCTCCATCTTTGTCGCCGTTCGGAGACTTCGGATCCTCCCGCGATGCTCCCGGCAGGCAGAGCCCTGAAGAAGACTCTAAAGATGGCTTGTTTTCATTAGATGATGACTCTTTACCGGGAGAAGGCAGCTCTGGTCCTATATTTGAAGGATTCACTCCGGCTAAAAATCAAGAAACTTATTCAAAGAAAAGTAAAGTTACTAAATTGCGTGAGCTCATTGACGATTCTCCAGAAAGTCCGGCTGATGACGAACGGTCATCGGATGATGAACGTGAACTTACTGTGAAACAAGAAGAACGACAACCCAGCCCTATCACACCGCAATCGGAAGTAACCAAAATTGAAGAACAAATTACAAAGAAAGAGCCGATAGAACCTGAACCCAGTAAAGAAGTTCAGGATGCAATAAAACTTCTCAAAGAATTACCACCAATAGAATCTATACCCATGCCTCCAAACACCCCGCCGCCTCAAAGCAAACCTGACATTCCCAGTACTTCTATATGTTCACCTACAACTACTATGAAAGACGAAGATGATAAGTTGGATGATGATAAGTCTGACACAGATGACCAAATTAATCTTCTTTCTATTCCACTGCCTAGTTCGGAGCCAAACGAGGAGCCAAAACCAAAACTCGAAAAAGCCGATCTAGAACCTATTCTGAAAATAGACGCTCCGTCGAGCCCAAACGATACTGAAGAAGACAAATCGGAGCCTGACAGCCCTGCAAGAATTGACGTCTTACCTGAACCTCCCCCAGGTTTTCTACTGCAATCAGAAGGACCGAAAATTGCCGAAAAACTACTTAAAGCTATTAATAGTGCCAAACGTTTATCAATGTCACCTCCACCAGCTGAAAATCGAGCGGACACCCCTAAAAAGGATACACTTACTGTGAAATCAGTCGACGAGAAAAAATCACCCGTGCCACCAGAAATAAGGTTGCCAACACCGAAGTCTGAATTACTCAAACCTATTAATACGGTGGAAGTTATTAAGAGACTGAGCACCGAGGACATAAAAGACTCTATATTTGGAGAGCCGTCAAATATGACAAATTTAAAACGCGATGCAGCCGCCGATATAAAGAAAATAAAGCCAAAAGAAGTATCGCCTCCCAGACTGCAAAGTCCTTTGAATATATTGGAAAGAAGAAAGAGTGTCGCTGACTTACCTTTAGTTGGACCAGGAAAGAATAATAAAGTGCTCAGCGATACCATACAGAAACTGTCGAGTCAAATAAACCAGTCGGTCACCGCTGCGACATTGCCACTGCAACCCTATCAGCCTGAAGACAGAAGCGAGTCTACGGATTCCGATGATTCAGATCAAAGGTACTACTATAATTTTTATTTTTATTAATTAGGGCTGAAAAATGTCTAATCTAAGATGCGCTTACAAATAGTTTTTATAAAATAAATATTTTTTTATATGAAAAAGTTTTCATAGTAACGCCTTAGATAAGGTGGAATGTCGTATTTTAGTAATTTTCATCGCTCTAATCCCGCGCTCACCGCGCTGCTTTTAATCCTTTGCTTAATAGTTATGTAAATGGTTTTTTAAACAAATATAACTGTATGTGCAGGTTGATAATCGACAAGGCGTCGGCGGAGGAGTGGGGCGGCGGCGGCGGGGTGCACGCGGGCAAGTCGCCGGGCGAGTGGAGCGCCGGCGAGACGCTGCTCATGCTCGAGGACGCCTGCAAGAACGAGCGCAAGCACAGTACGCCCCGTTGTACCACCCGTCTATTGCAGAGCTAAACACGTTTCGATTATGGATTGAGTTTGGTCCCAATTTCCACCAAATATATGCAATTAGAACTATCCCGCACGTCAAATACTGCCAGATGATCAAAACAATTATTTATTCGTCACGTACACAAATGTGTACCTAACAATCTTCTCACAGACAATTTACTTTGACAGCACTACATATTTATATTTATACATAAATATGTAGTGCTGTCGAAGTAAATTAACACAATCTAAAATTGACGTATGTCGCGT
>DWAJ01005379.1:0-11584 GCA_018238005.1 Eurema mandarina | reverse complement strand
TTTTCAAGATAAATACATATAGTAATAGCAACCTTGTTATTATTTAACACCAAAGGTTTTGCACCTCTGACCTGACAATGACAATAGGTATAACTATACCAAAAAATTCAAACTACTAAGTAGGTAGCTATAATAGATATAAATATATATACATTTAAGTAGTAAGATATAAATTACTTATAGACATACTTACATCAAAATGATCTTCACAACAATAAACTGTACTTTTAGCTCCAAATGAATCCAACCTCTTCATAGCTTTTATCCATTTCTTTCGCATTTGAACATTCTTTGGAACATTTTGGCACAACACATGATTTTCTAGCATGTAGATCAGACATTTTACACTTTAATAGTAAAAGGTACGTGCAACCGGAGCGCGCGAGTGGACTGACCGAGTGTTGCGTTGTGCTGTGACGTCATCGCGTCGAGCGCCGGCCTGGTGGAGCTCTGAATCGCGCACTTATTTTGAAATTAAATATCTTGGAAACTAAACGACGTATCGTAATAATTTTTTCACTCATATTTTTTAATTTCAACCGAGTTTACGGAGAGCTAAAAAAACAAATTAGTGAACATTCTTCATTGAGAACCTCCTCCCTTTTTGAAGTCGGTTGAAAATAACAATCGTTTCAAGACGAAGGAGGCAAATTAATTATATATTAACTGCTTTAAATTAAGCGAAATTCGATAATGAACTCCCACATATAATTATTTCATTAACAAAGAATAAAAACATATGTATTTTGAAACTATAAACTGATAATTAAGAAACTGTACTAAATTACAATTATTGTTTTAATCTATACTAATATATAAAGAAGTTAAGTTTGTGTGTTTGTTAAATTGTTAAAGGTAATCTCAAGATCTACTGAACCGATTTTAAAAGTTCTTTCATTAATAGAAAGCCACATTTTTGCTGAGTGTCATAGGCTATATGAAAAAAAGGATTGTTAACATTATGCCCAACGAAGTGGGCACGGGTCCGCTAGTAATTTATGTTTATAAAACTATCCAAGGGCGAGTCGGCCTTGCCAACTTACGATTCCCTATGAAGAGTTCTTTTTCTTTAAAAATTTGAAATGTTGTGTCTTTTAAGTGGTGATCAACCCTCTCCAGGGCTGTCAAGCTCCATGAATGTTGATGGGCGGCGATGACCACTTTCCATCAGGTGGCTCGCCTGTACGTTGAGAACTTAAAACCATATTGAATGAGTAGCTTTAATTCTAGTTTATCCCTTTAACTCTATGTATGTTCTACGTGTGCGTGTGTTTTTATGTAAGAATGTTGTAATAATTATTTTGTTATGTACATTAATTAAAATTATATCTTTTCATTTTAAAAGACCAACTATTAGAGTTTCTTGTCGGATCTTCGTTGTTATATTTGCTTTGCAATACCATGATGATTCAATATGTTAACTTAAAATAGCAAAATAAATAATCAAAGATTAAAAGTTTAACATATAAAAACAATTTATATAAATTGTACAATCAAAACAACATATAATAACAACATTTACTTTCCAAAGCGTACATTATTGCCAGTTATAAAAATATCGATTAAGAATTTATTGTTATTTGAACGTTTCTTTTATGACTAACTTTTTATAACCTGGTTAAGGCGAAATTAACATATTTATCAATAAATGAATTTTATTTAGTATCTCGAGTGAGCTCACTGATAAATATTGAACCATTATTTTTAGGGTACCGTACCTATGGGCGGAAAACCTTAGGAACATAATTTTTTTTAATTATTTTAATATTTAATTCTGTCATCTTTCAATGTAGGTTCTCTGTAATAAATGTTTCTATCTTTGTCTTTTAAACCACTTTGCCAGTTATAATAGTTATACTAGCTATGTTGTGCGGGCTTGCCCTCATAACATCGGTTCATCTATAACCAAAATCGGGTAAGTAAACGTAAGTACGCAAGTAAAGCCGCGGGACACACCTATTTATTTATACTTAAGTATAAAATATACAATTTAGCGACCCTTTGGCTAGTATTAACATAGTTTAGTTACCTTCAAAAGTGGTAGTCGACTTTAGTCTGTAAAAAAAACACATTAAAAATTTTGACCTAATTTTGAATATAAAACATTTCTTACAATACTATCTACCTAGAGCTAACGCAATACACGCGCCGTTTTCCAAACTTTCGATAAATATAAAAAAATTCTTATAAAACCCTCACACGATATTAAATAGCACTGAATCGATATCAATTGTCCATAACGCCGCGCATCGCCTCGTAAAAACAGTTACCGATCTTAATTTCAACCCAAAAAATGTATTTTAATAACCAACGATCGAATTTTGAATGGCCGACGTAATAATTTTTAAATTAACTCACGTTATCTGAAGCTACATTTTGTATTCTTTATTTCGCAATGAACAGAATTGCCGTAAAGTTTAAGTAATAATGCCCTTATTTGAATAGAACCATTGAATCATTGTCGGGTTTTTCGATAAATCTTTACAATTGGGATCGGTAAACAACGTCATTTGGTTAATTAAAAATTTAATTGTATGACGCACGGTGCATAGTAATAGCTATTTAAAAATATAACACGTCGATTTCGGCATACTGTAACGAAGTGTATGTGTTATTAGTATGATTAAGAAGGCTCTAAAAGAATATAATTCTTTCACGTACTTCCGCATAGGATATTTCTTTTTTTTTGTACGAAGAAATTGGATTACCATTAAATAAGGTTATAGTGAGTAGAAGGTCTTTATCTTAGAAGATGTTTTACATAATTTAAAGGAGAATAATTTTCGAAAAGTATGTTTATGTAATTTAATCCGTTATCTAGTTGCCATAACACAAGCTTCGGCTTAGCTTGGAACTAGATGGCGCTGTGTATAAATGTCCTGAAAATATTTATTTATTTTATTTATTTATTTATTTAATACATATTTTTGGATAACTTGAACCGTTTAAGCAGTGCACGTAAAGGAAGCCCACAAATATTAATAATTTCTCCCGATTTTTCAACTGGTGATTTTTCTTCTGCCTGTGAGCGATTTACTTATCACAATGTGATGTTCTATAGCCCAAAGCCTTCCTCGATAAAAAGACTATGATCCACTTAAATAATATTAAACATATTATACTATTTATCTGATTATTAAATACCTTGAATATTGTTTCCTTTTTACAAACAGCAACTAATGATGTATGGTAAGTTATTTCTATGTCTTCTAGATAAAATAAAAGCAGTCAGAAAACCTTTCTGCCATCAGGCCTTGTCGATCTAATACTATTTATCAAAACGATACTTACAAAGTTCTTTTCCAAGCACCCACGTCTCCGGCTTCGAGTTGACTTCGACCAGCACCGTCGGCGTACACACCAACAGCACCATCAAATCTGCTATACTCAGATTCACGAGAAATATATTCGTCGAGTTCCTCATATCCTTCGTCTTCAGTATCACTATCGGGACCATCACATTGCCTATTACCCCTAAACACATGATGACTATGCAAAATGTCATCGAGGTAGCTTTTATGTAATATGGTATCTCGGCGTACTCCGTAAAGTTGACCATGTACGAACTATTTGGCTGTAGGTCGAAGGCATCGCGCGCGTTCTGGTCTTCATGTTTGTATGCGATAGGGCTATTTGTCGGTGTGTGCGTGAAATTGCCGATTGAAATCATGTGCGCGTGCGCATTTCACATGTTGTACTGTATTCGCGTTGTTTGTCGTCTTCTGAAACAAAAATAGTCAATATTAAAATTGGATTAAATGTTTTTAAAACTCGTTAGATAGAAATGGAGATAAATTTATAGATAGTTAGGCTTTTCCTACGACTTTGTTTGCGTATGGATTTTTAATAGGTAATACCTTTTTTGTTAAGTTGGTTATAACGGGCAAAACACAGACACATTTACTTACATATTTTCATTTAAACCGTTAGACCAATTTTGATAAAATTAAATGCGATATAATCTAGTCAAAATAAAATAAAAAATATTTGAATAACAAAGAACATAGTAGGGGGATCGTGATATTTGACGAGTATAGTTTAAAATAACCAAAATTTGATTTTACTCGATTTTAACGCATATTTTATCCTCTAAGTACAAAATATTATTTTCTTAAATTGCAAGAAAGAAATTTGCCTCAGCAGTGAGAGCCGGGTTTCATTCGTTCATTTGGATAATCGAGCTACGTAGCTTTTGGAAACAAAAAGGTCCATAAATTATACCCGTTTCTTGCCAAAATCGCAAGAAATCAACAACCCACCGACTTTGAGTTACAAATCGCTTTACAATTATCTGTTACAGTTTTTATTACATTACCTTTCTTTTATAATTAACAGATACCTATATCATATATAAAACCTGAATCAATTTTTTGTCAAATTCTTGTTTCAAATTGAAGATTTCTGTGTATGTATTGTATGTATATACATACACATGTTTACAAAACAAAAGTATGTACATATGTAATTTATTCCGTTATTTACTTGCCATAACTCAAGCTCTGCTAAGCATGGGACTAGATGGCGCTGTGTATAAATGTCCTGAAATATTTATTTATTTATTATTTATTTATTTCGTGAAATTGGCGTGAAGAAGGTTTTTTTTATTATTAACATTAAGGTTACTTTTTATCCCAGTATAAACAAGGAGAGGAAAGGTATACAGGTGAAACTACTGTTTTGGTTCACATTTTATAAAAAATCGTATTAAAAACGTATGAAAAACGAAAAAGGGAAAGAGAAAAAATGATAAAGAAAAAAGAAATAGCTAGTAGTTTGTGTTTACCAAAATTGAACATACAATATAGTCAGATAATATAGTATTATATACAATGAGTCTACTAAAGCTGTTACCTCCGAGACGTCCCACAACTAGGATATTTCTTATCAAGTAATTAAGTTTGGAGGGTAGTTCCGACATCGCGTAATGGCGCCGGCTGGAGTCCGAGAAATGCTTCTCGAATCGTACTAGTTTATATTTATTTAAACTACAATTATTTTGAAAACTACTTATTGCTATAACTAAAAACTTTTATAGTTATAACTTAAGAATGTTAACGTTAAATTTTTTGAGATGAATTTTTAACCGACTTTACGTAATAAAGGGTTGTTTATGTAATTATGATTAACCTGAATACATAATATATAAATACATACCTTCTGATTATTTGTTATATCTATTTATTTAAAATATATATCTATACTAATATTATAAAGAAGTAAAGTGTGTTTGTTAAATTGTAAGGGGTAATCTCGGGATCTACTGAACCGATTTTAAAAATTCTTTCACCAATAGAGAGCTACATTATTGCTAGTAGTATAGGCTATATAAAAAAGGATTATTAACATTATGTCCAACGAAGTGGGCGCGGGTTCGCTAGTCCCATATAATCTGGACAATTATTACGCATTTATTCCTATCTTTTGTAGTTGGAGGGAGTTCCAAAACCTACAAAAAACCGGCAAGAAAGTTTTTGTTCCCAAGCTGTCGTAGCAACCTAAGAGATAAGAGCCTTTCAGCCGAAACTGTGGAATAAACGGCGTAAGTAACTCTTCAGTTAAACATAAACCTTTTATTTAACAGCGCTGTAACTGAACGCTATTGTGCGCGGTTCCCTTGAGCGCACTGGTTTAATGTTAATCTAATTTCCTTCACTATTTAAACCTTGGTTCCATTTAATAAAGACACGTTATATAAAATTGGGTTATGTTTTTTAAGTAAGCAGCTGAGTAATCTTTGGATTTACAAGTATATGTGATTGTAATCTCTGATTAGTAAGTTTTTTAACCGACTTCAAAAAAAGGAACCGACGTACGTAGTACGTACGCCACGGAAACGTACAGACTTCAAAATTATGAAATAACAACAAAATCATTTCTACAAGTATATACTAAATGAAAATACGTATTACTTTGTTGCGAAGCTAATTTTTTGCTCTTTAGTTTGAAGTCGGTTTATTTTTGTTAATTTTTTTTTAATTAACAATGAAAAGTCCCATTAATCATTACCGTACGAAATCAGTTTAAATGCATGCGAAATCGCGCGACGCGACTAGTGTATGATAATAATAAATAATAATGAATAGCTGACTCGGTTATTTTTATAGTCGCTCATAAACGCGAACGTCAACCTCTATAGCAGCTATTAAGATGAGTCCTAGGCTTATTACGAACGAACGTTTTAAACGCCAATTTTTTTTTAGAATATAAGAATATTCTAAAGCTTCTATAAAAGAATAGAAGCTTTTATTTAATTGGCTATGTATTGATTTTGAAGCAGATACTCTCAACCGAATGTTGAAATTTTGTATGCACGTTAAGATTGGATGACAATACACGATTAGTTGTGTGACGTCATTCTAAATTCAATATGGCGGACCATCCAAGATAGCGGAACAGTTATTTTTGTTATGGCTGGCAAATGGCAGTTAAAGCCAAAGTTAAGTATAGTAATAATTTTAAATAGACATAGAGTTACAAAATAGACATTTACTACCGGTCCCGAATGCAAAGCAAAAGGTTGAACTATTTATTTTAGGTCATGGTGGGCAATTATGTGGTTCGTATGAGGGTAAAAAAAAAGGAGCCATCTCCGTCCTACGACAATCGCAAAGCTTCAGGCCTCCCGAATGTGTTGCTGTCCTTTAAAATTGGGTAAAGCAAAGAATCTGTGGAACAAGGTATTTGAAGAATGAGATAACAGACGGTCAAAAGGGAAATTAGACCTCCTGTGTTTTTCCGAATCAATGAGATTTTTAACGTGATACCTTGACTTATGGACAACTGTGTGTGTTAGTGTGCGTGTATGCGTGAAAGAGGTAGCTTATGAAAACTTCGTATCTGCTTTTTAGACATATTTTTTGATATGACAATAAATAAAATTATCTGTTTCAGTGTTCTGTGTTGCCGTCTTTAAAATTTTCCCCTAGTCTTTCTTTATTATATTTAGCTTTCAGTAGCCACGAATAAACGCTCGACTATTATTAGAAAACGTTCGTCAATAAATAGCCTTATTATTTAAGCACTTTCTTAGATTACCAGTAACAAATTATTGTGGTACGAATTTATTTTATGAATAATGATTTAGTAGGTTTCATATTTGAGGTATATTTTTAGGAATCATAATATTTTTTTTACCAATAAAGTATGTAACACTTTATTTATTTTACAATCTAGCCTATTGACTAATTAGTAAATTACATTTAACCTAAATAATTACGTAAACATATATCTAAGAACGTGTCCAGTAACACTTATACTTAGTGTTTGTTAAGGCGAAGACACTGTTCATGTGTTCTTTGTACGCGGCACTTGTCACTGCATTTATTTGTCACTATGTTACATTTAATAAATTGTAAGTATCACGTCGAGGTCAGCAGTGAGGAAAGGAAAAAGGATGTAGTCCATCTGAACCAAAGGGATCCTTCCTTTCCTCTGCGATCCTCGTCTAGTCGACTGGCCGTAAGACCCCAATGGTTCGATGTCGAGAAGTTATATATATGCTGAGTCTCGAAAAAATATCGTAAGCGCGATTCAGAACTCGGCGCATTAGTAGCGGTCGCTTGTGTCTATGTATTTTACATACATAGTATTACATACATACGCGTGCAAAGCCGGGACTGGTCGCTAGTTTATAATATAACGAATAGAATTACCAAATGCATGTTAAGAGTCCATTTAGACGGCTGTTAGCTCGGCCCAAATTTTATGACGCGTTAACTTCAATTCCCAGATTCTCGGCCGAAAACTGTTTTGTGAAGGAATAATTCTGTTTCGCTTGGAGTTAGCTTAATTTACACAGTAACAAAAATGTTTTACCGGTGTTATTTAATCCGTATCAATGAAACGTTTATCAATGTAATTTAACCTGTAATATTACCCGTGTATTTTTATCTTTTACCGTAGTTTACCGGGTTTTTTATAACATCTCTATGTTATAAAAAAAATCTCTATACGAAATTCTGTGAACACTAAAAGCCTTAAAATTGAACGAGCAAATTCTAAACAATCTATCACGGGTCACGAGATATAAACCTAGTGACAGACCGACGAACAGACAGCGGAGTTTTAGTAATAGTTTTTACCCTTTGCGTAAGGAACTCTTATAAAGATCTACTTAGACGAAATTAGCTTCATTGAGTATATTTTTGATACCAATACATAATCTTTACTACAAAAATATAGTCAGGAAAAATTATATATAAAAATTCGCCGACAAACAGGCAGCAATAACACGGCATCGCACTTAGCTGGAACAATATAGATTGTTTCTAACAAGTGGACATATAATTCCAGCTATATATGTATACTAGCTGTTGCCCGCGACTCCGTCCGCGTGGGCTTTCATATAAACTTTGACCCACCCGTACCCCCTTAATAACCTTTTTTTTCAGTTAAGCCTATAATTTTTTTCAGGCTCTAGACGCGGTTAGTTTATAATATAAGTAATTAACATGTTTGAAATAAAAATGCCGATTATATGTAATAGGGTGGTACCACCATAAATATTAAATACAGGGCAAATAAATAAAATCAATTACCAAACGAACGAAACCAAGGTCGTAGCTAGTATCCGAATGGATTCCATTAAGGCGCAATTGTAATGATCGCTCGGAAAGCTTTTAACTTACAGATTTATTTAGCCGCCATTTTGATTGATATTCTGATCAAATATAACAAGATGGCGTCTTTTGTTTCCCGCCAAAGAAAAGAGTGAATAGGTTCCTCACTCATCAAATGAGTTTTGGTCAAGCGTAACCCTGATTCTTTACATTAAAAATCAATCGCATTCCATTTCTTTTCCCAAAGCGATTATATTTAGATATTTTTTGAGTTTATACCCACAGAAAACCGGCGTCAATTTATGACATCTTATCAGAGATGTCATGATTGTATGTTACTTTTCCTTCCTGTATCGTATCCCTTATTGCTATATGTCAGAAATCCTTTATCTTTTCCTTCGAGGAATTTGTGCATTTTGGGCAGAGGTGGTCGATTACCACGAAGCTAACTAAGTACTCTATATAACTAATTGACGACCGCTTCGCGCAGTGGTAGCACAACTGCTTTCTGCGCGAAGGGTAATGGGTTCGAACCCCACACCGGAAAAATATATTTGTAATTTACATTTGTATTTTTCTGGGGTCCGGGTGTTGCTATGTATTGTATGAATGTATTTACAAAAGAAAAGAATTTATATGTATTTTTTTCCGTTATCTAGTTGCCATAACACAAGCTTCTGCTTAGCTGTGTATAAATATACTGAAAATATTTATTTATTTATTATACTTATTTATTAAATACTCAGTTACTCACAATCACATAAAAAAGTTCTTTAACACTATACTAAGTATAATAATGTCCCTACATTTAAATATGTGAACGGGTGTATTATATCAAAGCTTAATTACTGCGACAAGTCGTGGGCGTCCATTTGCACTAAATGTAATAACTAGCTGTGTCTCGCGATTTTACCTGCGTAGTTTCCGTACCCGGGGCAATACCGGGATGTAAGCTATCTTATCTTTTAAGTTGGATCAAACTGCACACGGTGTGCAAATTTAATTTTAAATCGGTTCAGTAGTTTTTTTTTATTCTTTGAAGTGGTGAGACGAGCTGGACGCCCTGCTGATGGTAAGAGAAACGCCAGCCCATAACTTTGCTCCGGGCAGGGGTGCACTACATCGACGCTCCCCACTTTGAGCCATAAGATTTTAAGACTCATTAGCCCAGTAATCGCTGGCTACAGTCGCCTTTCAGACCGGAGCACAGTTAGAGTTTAGAGTCAGTGGAGGACAAACAACGTGACACGTAATTTATATATATTAAGATGAATGCTCGCCAACGAAACTCCATTGTAGATGTTAACTGAATCTTTTGCATACAAAGCGTCGATCGTTGGCAGATAACTCTTCAATATTTACATTTATATATTCACTCGTATATCGCGGTGTTGAACTTATAAAGGTTTCAACACATATGAGTATCTGATGAGTCCTACCTCTTATTTCTTCCAATATTATAAATGTGAACGTTTGTGAGAATGTATGTATGGTTGTATGTTTGTTATTCTTTCACGCACAAACGGCTGAACCTATTGAAATTTGGTATGTGTAGGGGATACTCTGAAATTAATACATAGGATTCTTTGTATCCCGGTATTGTTCCGGGAACGGGAAGAACCCGGATAACCCGGGGCACGGTTAGAAGGTATATATAAGCATACTATAATCTTATTGGTAACTATAACTAGGTGATTTTAGTGAATAAAAAGATCTAAAAAAAATGATATATACTTTTCATATATTTTTTTGGTATTATACCGACATACGAGACAAATTATACCGCCGTAGTTTATGTTGCAATAAAAATACCGGTATTAAAACAAATCTATATGTATTTTAAATTTTAACCCAGAGTCGCAGTAGTAGTAGTATTCAGTAGTTTTAGAGTGAAATCAAAACAAACAAACGAACATGCACCCTTCCCGTCCTTATATGGATATCATCTACCTATACATGTATATATATATATAAAATAAAGACAGGTTTGTTACAACACTTATAACTCGAGATCTCGTAGAACAATTTTTTTTGGTTTTTGGTTTATTTGGATTTTGTTGATTGCGACAGGTAGTTATAAATATATTTACAGGAAAATACTGTAATAATTCTGCAATTATGTGAGTTGACTTATTTAATAATAATTGTTAATAGTTGTAATTATAATACTCTGTAACTAACTATTGATAAATATTGTGTCTGTGGCATATGTCATAATTTGAATGTTTTTGTCTCACTCGCACACTTGTTACCGCGGTTTTTAAAAAGGGAAGCGTCTAAGCGTCACTCTTGGGAAGAAGTTGTCGAATGTTTTTTAATGATTTCGTAAACTGTGAGATTAATGCTTGTATGAATTTGTGAGATTACATTAATGTGGTTATTACAAAAGGTTGGCTATTTAATACCGGCTAATAATACCACCATCTACCAAAGTTACTAAAAAATAAATTATCATTCGCGAATGACTGTTAGTAATGTTGACAGTTTCAAATCGAGCGAGTTCCCATTAATTTTATGTCAACCGAATGAACGAATGACGCGAATGATACGTTTAAAAATAAATACTAAATGAGAATTTTAAAGTATTTTAATCACTGTTTAGGCTTTTTGGCACTTGGCGTTTTTCCAACGGTTGTAAAACGTTTATTGTAATGTAATCCTTAATCTTATATCTATGTATATCATTACATAGTATGAAACAAAGTAAATTCAGTGTGTCCATATGTAAGCTTAAATCTTTAAAATGCTAAACCGATTTTCATGCGGTTTTTTTAATAGAAAGAGTGATATTTTTAACTAAATTATCCACGATGTAAAAACACATACAAGCCTCGAAATAGAGAAAATAACAGGGAAAGGTTCCTAATTTCAACGGTCAGTATAGGTCGCGTCACGGATCTTTAGCGCTGGACGAGAATAGCTCCGCATCGGTAGAATCGCGCTCGTAATTGACGTATTGGTGCGAGAAAGACAACACGACTGGGACAACCAATCAACGCTCGCGCACCCGACGATCACGCGCCCCG
>DWAJ01005378.1:0-11585 GCA_018238005.1 Eurema mandarina | reverse complement strand
CGATCCACCCCAGGTCATCGAAGAACGCCAGCAGTCTATTCACGCTGCTGACGATCTCCCGGAGCGTACCTGTATTATTGAAGTACTTAGCCCTGTATGCGGCAGTTGCAGGGCAGTGTAGAAGCACGTGTGCCGCTGTTTCGTCAGCTCCCATGCAAGCTCTGCAGAGAGGACTATCTGTAATACCTAAAATATACAGGTGTTTATTGAAAGATCCGTGTCCCGTGATGGCAGCTGTGGCTATTTGTGTGCTATTTGTGTGCTAGTTGCCGTTTGGACAGTTGCCGTAGTCGCCTGGAAAAGTATGTGTATTGTATATGTAATTTATTCCGTTATCTAGTTGCCATAACACAAGCTTCGGCTTAGCTTGGAACTAGATGGCGCTGAGTATAAATGTCTTGAAAATATTTATTTATTTATTGAGGTTTATATGTAATACAGGCATTATATATGCAAGCGAAGCCAAAGCAGGTCGCTATAATAATTATAGATTGCACACAAACAAAATAGTTTATTATATTCCTAATATTCGGCTATTAAATGCGCCTCTATAATCTGAGAAGCGTACAATTATACACCATTTCCCTAATACCATGAGCCTAATATCGAATTAAGTAATTTCTGTCACGCTAATATCAAATAATAACAGATGCAGAGCATCGGTAAAAGAGGCTTTTTATATCGAGATTCGAGAACTCTCAAAAGTATTGCTTTCGCTTGATGGGTGCAATTACATGTACAGTGCCAGAACATTATCAACTTTTTTTCTTTAATTTGACATTGATGAAAATGTCGCACTATGCTCAGTAATTGAAACACTAGGAGTATTAAACGAAGTCGTTTTCCGTTCTCTGTCCATATGTATGCTTAGATCTTTAAAACTACCTACGCAATGGATTTTGAAGCTTTTTTTTATAGTTAATGTGATTCAAGGGGAAGGTTTTCTATGAATCATATATCAAAAGTCCCTTTATATAATCTTCTTTAAAATGCTGAATTTTAAAGAAGGTAATTTCGATAATGACACTATACATAAATTCATTTCATTTGATACCAATTTAACCAAGTTAAAAAAAAAGATTTATGACTTATGATTTTAACATTTATTTTGCGTCAGATAATATTACATTTTTAAGGAAATAAATTGAACTCGAAGAAAGGGCTATAAATATTGTTTCTATTGAATTTACGTAACAATGATTTATTAAAAATACGACGTAGTTTTAAAAAAAACATTGTTTTTTATGACCATAAAAAATATTGGTATCCTACTAATAATATAAATGTGAAAGTTTGTGAGAATGTATGTTTGTTATTCTTTCACGCAAAAACGGTTGACCGGATTTTGTTGAAATTGTAAGTTTATAATGGATTAACACATAGGATACTTTATATCCCGGTATTGCCCCGGGAACAGGAACCAAGCGGGCAAAACCGCGGGGCACAGCTAGTATCTACTTATATATAGTATCATCTAGCTTCTTTCTAGGCTTTTATTTTATCTTCCAAACCACAATTTTGTCATCTAATCTTTACCAATAAAACCTTGTGGTCTGTGTTTATGGTCGATTTAAGGTCCCAATGATAACGGATATGGGTGAATGTCACGAAGACAATTTGTGACGCTTAAAACAGTTTGGGGGAAAATTAAACTGTTTATATATACCTACCCTTATTATAGGGGTGAAATTTAAATGCTATTTCTTTTTTATTAGCGACAAATCCTGGTTTCTTATCTAAGTATTTAAATAAATAAATTTTTAAAACTTCGTTATAATACCTATTCAGCAAAAAAATAATCGTTCAAATTGGTTCATAATCGGCGGAGTTATCGCGTAACAAACATAGCTCTTCGGGAGTAGCACAGTTAACAGAAGTGCCCTGAGTATATTTGTTTAAGTTTTTTATGTTAATCTTTCTTGTTATAGTGGTCAATCATGTCGTCACTGGTCCTGGACCTTCGCTTCGACCAGTCGAACAACTAAATGGCTTGAGAAGTTATATATAAAATAAGCTAAATAAATAAATAGATAAATATACGCGAAAAGTATAATAGAACAATCTCGCTTAGTTCTAAAGCGCTTAGCTTGTCCGTCAGTATTTTGGGCTCGAAACTACTTCTACTTATATTTTCTAAATAAGAACAGAAGCTAGATTTAATTGTCTATGCCAACAATGAGGAAATAAGAACTCCTAAAAAATAAACTTTGGACTTCAGCAATTTTCGTGTGACTCGTTAAATTGAAACGTAAGCAGTTTTCGTGGCCGTCACGACATTAAAAAGTTTAATAGTTAATTTTCGGGTCAGATTGTTATTCGCTCGGAATTGATGTGGAAATGAGGTTTCTTCGCGGAGTTCGAACTTGTTTTCCGTCACTGAGTGTAATGGGTGTCGAAAATTTTGACTTTTATTTGTTCTACTTCTACGTGATTTTTGGATTGAGTTTTATGATACTTAAAGATACTAAAAAGTTGAGCTCAACTTACAACCATACAAGGAACGCATTCGTGAGGCCTGTTGCCTAGCAACGCGTATCAGCTATGTAAGAAAAATTAAGAAAATGCCTACTACTGCATTTTTATATATTCTTCAAATCTAAGCCTTCTTGCAAGTTGCAATAAGCCTAACACTTGCAAATAATATGGTTTTCTATTATAAAATAATTTAATTATAAAGTAATATGTTCTATTTTTTTTAAACAGCTAACATACTACATACAAAAATAACATTATAGTTCTTATTCTTATATAAGCCGTATTGTTTTTTGTTATATATATAAAACTAACAGACTCATACACAGTAGAATCCCTTATACGATTTACTAGAACAAAGAACACGAGAAATTAATTTAAAATACACGGCTGGTTGAAAACTATGCTTTTAGCGCTGAAACGTACGTAAGTGGCCCACGGGCGATAGCGGGCAATGGATGCATACACCATAGAGCTATAACATCTAGAACAGCAATGTGAGCACGTAAAGTGAAGCCATTTCAAAGTAGACAAATTTGTCTACTTACATAGATCGTCACCGCAGTGCATTGCATCAAAGTTCGTATATTTTTATTCGTAGAAAAAATTAAAGTTTTTTCATATTTTTTAGTGTAAATTTCTTATAGCACCAACATGATCGTGAGCACGCAAAGTGAAGCCATTTCGAAGAAGACAAATTTGTCTACTTACTTATATCGTCGCCGCAGTGCATTGCATAAAAATTCGTATTTTTTACGTAAATTTTAATGTTTTAGTATAAATTTCTAATAGCACTACGAGATTTACTATACATTGGTGGGCTTGTATGCCTGTCATGGAGTGTAACAACGTGCTGCTAACACCTACATAATATCCAGTTTTGGCTTCACTTACGGTGGACCGATTATTAAGGGATTATATCAATCTATCTGATCCATATGGAATCAGCTCTTTCGTGCGCTATTTCCGATAAATACGACTTGGGGTGCTTCAAGAAGAGAACGTACATCTTTATAAAAGGTCGGCCTCACTCCAGAGTTGTCAAGCTCTGCGAGTGTTGATGGGCGGCGATGGCCACTTTCCATCAGGTGGCTCGTCTGCTCGCTTACTTCTATGTTATGGAAAAAAATATCTATGCGTTATACGTCTATGGCATACACTCTATTTTTTCCATTCGCCTATTCGAATCGCTTTTTAATTTTATTTCAAAATGTTTTTTGTTTGCTATGTAATTGGAGCTTGTAAATAACAGTATGAAATTCGTATGCTATTAGGTAGAAATGTTTTCGCATCGGGTTGGTATTGATTTTTAATTAAATTCGCGTCTTATTATAGTAGATATCTCGTTAGAGATCAGACTACTCTTCGTTAGTTCTATAACCGATTAAATATAGGTTGGAGTGGTAGATTTTACTAACGTTGTTCAAATCTACAAATAATTTTTTTATTTAAGTATTTTAGTTTAACCTGTGTGACAAAGGTGATTTGTAATTAACTTATTACATTATAATTAAATTCTTGTAGACTCTGTTGAATGTTGATCTGTGACTTATTTTCATTCTACCCTCATACTATAATAATGAATTATTGTTTTTTTTTGGAAGATGCTTAACTACTTGATGATAATTTAATGAAACCGATCGTATATTTGTATTTTTTTTAATAACAATTTGAAAAAGTAAAAATGGGGACCTGGTGTTTTTTGTTTTTTAAATATTAAATAAAGTTCCAACAAAAATTAATTATAAAATTCGATAAATTATTGAAATAATTTACAGCCGTTAACAGTTTAACCGAAGGCTTCGTTAAATCCAGTATTCCTTTTATTAAAGTATTTCAATATGTTTGAGTTGCAACAGAATTGTAAATCAGGGCTGGTTCGCCGACAAAGGGTGAATTTTGTTTTCACTATTGAGGTACAAAAAACATTTTTGGTGTTTTCGCATTTTTTCCGCCAGAACAGGGCTTTGTGGGCGTAGGGTTGTCACGTTTGAGTTTCAATATAAATCAGTTTACGTGCCTTTGATGTTTTGAGTATTGGATGGGAAATTCTTTTCTTTAATATGTAGAGGTAGATGATAGAGAATCGTTTTGACGTTGGATATATCGTTTTTATTATGTTAGTGATATATTTTATTGTGTAGTTTTCTTTTTATGGTCACAAATATTCTTAAAAGTCAGAAATGTTTATAGATAGGTCAACGAAAATGTTTCTGAAGACTAATACCTAGAGAAATGCGTCGTTTTAATAAACCATAGAAGTTTACAAAGAATCTATGTTTTTTTTTAATAATAACAACTTAATTGTTAGCAAAGTTTACGGATAATGGCTATCAAGTATATGCATTATCCAGATTTTTTATGCGATTGCCTGCAATTCTGCAGGACCCTCAGCTGTCAGTTGGCGGCCACTCACACTCATAAACAGACGTAAAGCTGGGGCACGTAAAGGAGACACGTAAAGGAAAGCAGAGGAGACGTAAAGGAGAGGAAAGAGTGTGGGTAAAAGGACTTAGTAGTCCTCTCTCTTGCCATACGAAATGCAATGACATCTCTGATAATATTACTTGACGCTAGTTGTTTGTTGGTGGCACCACCCCGGGTGAACCGACCTAATTCAGCCTAGGTGGTGGTAAGGTTTATTTAAAAAGGAATCCTTAAATTCAGAAAGTAAAGTAATAAAGATGAAAAATAATGCAGTGTCAACCCTGTGGCCAATTCAAGCATTAACTATCCCGACCTGTCCATACCGCTATTCACGTAAGCTATTTTGGGCTGACTCACACGATACGGATACGACACGATACGATATACAGTCATACAAGCCTATTAGTTTTATGAATATACTGTACACATCAAATTCAAAATTTTTCACTAAAAAAGATTCACTATGTCCGATTCGAATTGCCATCGAAGAGTAAAAATCGGCAAGAATAATACGTAGTTCGACCAAATTTTGTCATTCATTCTTTGTCATTTAAATAGTCAAAATATATTTTTAGATGTTTTTTTTTAATTTGAATTTTGTATAATTATATATAGACGAATATTAGAGCTTAAATTTAAATGTGTAGGTTTAATAAGTAAGGCAGTGTCGTTACAATATATTATGTGTAGAAAATTGACTTCACATTGGTCAGTGACTTAGGTTATATTTTCCCTTTATCGACAATGCCTTGGTCGATATACGACTTTACGAAATAGGTCGACATAGAACACTTTCACGGCAACTAGGACAATTTTGTACATGTAAATTTATATGAATTTTATGCCTACGACATATTAAACGGAATCTGATCGTATCGCACGCGGATCGCTACGTGTAATTAAATCCAATGTTGTATTCAATGAAAAAACGAACATTTAAAACTACCCGCCGGCCATATTTGAATAGTTTGTACCTGGCCCTCGGGCGCTTAACGAAAATATGTATTTCAAATTTTAATACTTCGCCCGGGAATTCGTATGAACTTTCATGGCTATTAAATTTGTAATTGTCGAAAGTTTTTTGCACCTACCCTCTTTCGTCCACCTAACCGCAGTTTTTCTTCTATTATACTAGTTCGATATTGTGTACTTTCCGTTAATGAAGTTAGCTGTTTGAATTGGCATACATTGCTCGCGTTGTATGACTTTGGGCTGGAATTCTCTATGAGTTTACTTTGGTTCACTGCAATGAATATCGAATATTTTTCTTGTGAGTTTTGTGTTTGATTTTTGGTATTGCAGTTGGAATTTCATTTGGGGGTTTTTGAACTATTTAAGAATAACTTACATATATGACTTTCTTCCTTCTTTTGGGAAAAAAGGAAGATAATTTTGTATTTGTAAATCTCAACTCATCAACCAGTACTATTACTCCCTGTCTCTTCTTCTTTTTCTGTCACACTGTTCCTATTTTATTTACCAAGATCAGTATTCTTGTGAGAATTCCTTAATAACTCTTCAAAACAATTATATGGACGGGTCCTTTGTACAGAACAAGTCTATCACAAAGATGCCTGTAATGAAGTAGTAGGCTAACATTGGCATATTGTTAGTACACAAGCATCAACAATCAAAGCCGGGCCAGCAAAGCAAACACGTGAGTGGCCAACAATGGGTGTTGGTAACACAACGCCTCCCGGAGCCACTCGTATTTGCTACAAAGGTTCCGCAGTACAGGTGTCAAGGCACAAACTTTGGGAATGCTCAGGTAATGGGATACATATTGTAAGTACTTTGTAAACTGAAGCTTTGTCAATACATTGGAAAGCACTGTTATATATTTTTGAACTAAAATCATTTTATAATAATTAAATAAACATATTTCATGTTGATTAACAGACTTAACCATAGATGAGCTTCTCAATTCACTTGTTTATTTTAATAACCTTGGACATATCTACTGGGTGAACTTATTGGAGAACTAATGTTTCCGATGTGGTTTTCCTTATTTAATTTTTCTCTCCGTCTCTCTCTCGTCAAATTTTGCCAGTTTAAGGATTTCCTCTTTTAATAATTTTATCCCTTTTTCTGTTTCTCTCAAATCTCTTTTAAGACCAAAACACATTTATAAACTTGGTTAAGACAGAAGCGATCGTTGAACAGTTTCTTTCTCAGTAGCCCATAAAAGCCTTCCTTAAAACGTTATTTGAATGCAGTCAGCCATCTTATTCCAGTAATTCTAAGTGCAAAGTTGCAAAGTTAACATCACTGATAACATCCAAGGTTATCAGGAAGAGCTTATAATATTATGATAACATCTAGACGTGAGGTTTTATATTTTTATTAGTTCATAAAAACGTCGTAAAAGGATCTTACTTTAGCAATTACGAGCGTTTGAAAAACATGTGTCATTTGTATGCAATTGTTCATTCGTCTTTACTTGAAATAAGATTTAGTTTTTAATGTTGCATTAGAATTATTATGATTGTGTTTTTAGTTTTTGAATTCGTGTACATTATTTTAGCTGAGTTAATTTTTGTTGTGTTATGGTAAGCAGGAGGAACGCAAGACGATAAAGAACACATTAAAGAAAAAGCCTCGAAGATGGGTGGCCGGCTTTAAGACATAGGTAAGGTAGAACTAACTCGGGACTCATTAGAGGAAAATCATTGATAGGAAAAATTAGAAGTATGTAGTTAAAAAAAATAAGATGCGTAATTAATTAAGATCAGTTTGAACTGTTAACTTTTTCTCGTATATTTTTACAGTGTATTTAGTTTTGAATTACCCGCTATATGTATTTAAAATTCAAAATCGCTAGTACCCTCCCCTGGACCACAGAGCAAAACCGGTCAACTGTATTGTGGTGATTTCAATACGGCTACGCTGTTAATAATTGATTACTCTGTGATTTTGTTAATCAATTACTCGCCTCCCACTAAATTTGGGAACTAAATGTACACCTAGTGCCCTTTGTATTGGTACACCTGGTTTGTTTGAAGGGAAAAGTTTGCCCAATGAAAACGGAATACGTGATTGTTCAATTGTAAACTTTTGAGGTTAGATTTTATTACTAAATAGACTGGAAAATTGTTAAAGTTGCCTCTTATAATTAGGACTTCAATATTTGAGTAGCTTTTATATTTTACTAGCTGTTGCCCGCGACTCCGCTCGCGTGGATTTTCATACAAACTTTCATCCCCTATTTTATCCTCTTGAGGGTAGAATTGATCAAAATCCTTTCTATGCCTACGTCATAACATCTACCTGCATGGCAAATTTTAGCCCGATCCGTCGAGTGGTTTGAGCTGTGCGTTGATAGATCGCTATGTCAGTCAGTCACCTTTGAATTATATATATTTAGATATTTAGATGAGTAAGAAAACGGGAATAGGAATTCCCCATTTATTTATTAAGTAAGTAATCGAACAGCAGAAATTGTAAACTTGTAATAATGATCCACACGTACCTAATAATGGATACAATTAAGTACATGTTGGACGAAAATCGTTGTTGTATGTGTCTTTTCACCACCTCGGTCAAAACTGACCACATTGACTCAATTAAAAAATCAACCGAATATAATTACGCTTAAAGTTGACAACATGGTTTAGTTTGTAAAAAATAAAATCTTAAATCTGGATAACGTATAAACAGATATATTATAATTTAAAACTATCAAATAGCAACACGTAGCTATGAAATTAATAGACTTTCATATCATAAGAAGAGTTTTCAACTCTGTAACCATTTTCAAAGAAGGTGACACGACAACCTACCAACCTAACCAAGGACAACCTGGTGAGTGACCACCTTTGTCCATGAAAAGTTGCAAATCTAAGTTTCACGCATGTGTTGCTGACCTTAATGAGGAAGAAAGGATTTGGGAAAAAAGGGGGTAAAGGATTGAATAATCCTTTTCCAGGTTGGGAGAAAAATTCTCCTTTTATCTGAGGCCTATTGGCTTGCTATGAAGCTACGAAGGATTTTTCTATATAAGGCTACTACTAGGTGAGGTTATGACACATACATACATACATTTTTTTAATCTTAATTAATTTAATAGTTATGTCGTTGAAGTTTTTTCTACTTTTAAGACGAAACAATAAAATGAATCAACACAAAGAGACTTGTATGTCGGGTAATTAATTAAAATTAATTTATTTTGATATAAATCATTTAATTTTTTAATAAAACTTAAGTATTATTGTGTATTACAAATTGACTTCCGACAATTGTGCAAGATTATTATCTTTTTTAAACTGGTATAAAACAAATTTGCTTTCTTTTGTTTGAGCCTATGTTTGCTTGAATCGTTAAAAGTAAAATAAAATAAAAAATAAAATAAATATTTTCAGGACATTTTATTCAATTATATCTTAATTCACTATTAAATTCCTTACATTTGTATCCTCTCGGGCACCATACGCCATACACAAACGGTATAACGCCATACACATATGGTGCCTGTGCGGCATCATGCACGTAAACGGTTAACAGAACAACATATAAACTATATTTAAGATAATAATAATCTCATAGGCTTTTTCCACCAGATCCACGTGTAATTAATAATTACGTAAAACAATTTTAAATGACTAATTAATAACACACCTGGTTCGCCTCGAAGTCGTATTGTCACGTACTTGGTTTAATGTTATTATTATAATTTTAATTTTTAAGAAGCGTTATCGAAGTTTAAAATTGATAAAGTATGAAGGTTGTGAGTTCAATCATATTATAATAAACTAGCGACCCGCCTCGGCTTTGCTCGCAAGTATTATGATGTAAGTTACATTATCTTTTAAGTTGGATCAAACTGCACACGGTGTGCAAATTTAGTTTAAAATCGATACAGTAGGTGAGGGGTCAATCGTGGACAAACAATGTGACACGTAGTTTATATATCTATTACTAGATGTGTCCCGCGGTTTTACCCGCATAGTTCTCGTTCCCGGGGCAATACCGGGATGTAAGCTGTCCTATCTTTTAAGTTGGATCAAACTGCACATGGTGTGCGAATTTTATTATAATCGGTTAAGTGGTTTAGAAGTCCATTGAGGACAAACATTGTGACACGAGATTTATATATGTTAAAACTAGCGACCGCCCCTGCTTCGCTCGCATAAATTATGCATGTATTACACATATAAACATTCCTTTTGAATGTCTCTCGGCCAAATACTCATACGAAAATTAAATTTCAGCACGACATAAGACTCGTAATTCTGACAGAATTGTACGGCGAACTGTCAGATCGGACCGGTTTAAGATGTACTTAAATTTAAGATGCGTTTCAGTATTAAAAAGTCGCATTAGAATAGGTTGCGTATTTTTAAAGGTTTAAGCATACATGGGGATATAGGGACAGAGAAAGCGACTTTGTTTTATACTATGTATGATGCTAAACTTATTTCCTTGAAGAGGGGTGTTATAAGTTTAACTTGTCTGTCTTTCTTTCATCATAGCTCCGAAACGAATGAACCGATTTCAATTTAGTATTTTTTGTACTACAGGTGTTTTACGGGCGAGTGTTCTTAGACATGTTTGATGAAAATCGATTGAGCCGTTTAAAAGTTATGGTGGTTTAAATTGGGGAAGAAAAACCGAATGTCTGCATTATTATGCTCAAGTGGGGTATCAAATGAAAGGTTATGACTTGTACATCACAAAAAAACAATATTTTTTATAAGTTTGACATATCATCCTGTCGGAAATTTTAATTTTTTTTAATTTAATTATCATACACCTTTTACTCTTTGTTAGTCGGCACCCGCTTACCACAAGTTAAATGGTTTAAATAAAAGTCAGAAGTAAATGTAAAATATTTATTTTTTTGCCAATCAACAATGATTGATTTTTTTACATGCTTCTTAAAATAATTTAAATTATATAGTTAGGTTATTTAGTAGAATCGGAACTGTTCTCGTATTGGGGAAGGTATTTCAAGATGGCTGCTGAAACATACGCATATTCTGCCTCCGGAAGGAATATTTGGTATCCTAGTGTTGAAGACTGGAAAGAAAAATCTCGTTAGAGCTAGATTTAGACATTAAAGACACGTATACACGTTGTATATTTATATACAACGTGTAACAGAAATGCGTGGTAATACTTAAAGATCGCAAAGTATACCTATTTTTAAATGAATGTATTAAAAATTCATTTCATTTGAACTATTTATTATCAAGATATTGATTTTTATTTCTATTGGCTAGCATATCGATATTTAAATTTATCGACGCTACGACATCACTTTGGAGCTATCAGCTCTTACGTGTCAATGACCGCATGACCCTATGACAATGCATTTCATTGAAAAAGTTACCGCTGTCTCTGTCATTAGAATTCGAAAAGTGATGTAACACTTTTGTTTTGATTTTCATAATATCGATTTTATTGATGAATTAATAAAATAAATAATCTCTGTTTTATTACCAGATTATTAAGAATTTGTATTTTTAGTTGTTATAAGGTAAAATAAATATGTTTTGAATAAAAGTACCTGCAATTTCATTTATGTCATCATCATCATCATCATCAGGGAAAGGTTCGCCTTTGTTACCGGGTTGTTTGCCACCGGGTTGGTTGTTACCGGGTTGCTTGCCATCAGGTTGGTTGTTACCGGGTTGCTTGCCATCAGGTTGGTTGTTACCAGGTTGCTTGCCATCAGGTTGGTTGTTACC
>DWAJ01005377.1:0-11586 GCA_018238005.1 Eurema mandarina | reverse complement strand
GTAAATAAGGTAACATAACTTCGATATTAACATAGTATATATATGTGTATAACCAAGTAAATAACTCGATTTATGTCTTAGCTCATATCTAGATATTCCAAGTGAAGCGTAGGATGAACTTAGCTGGAAATTCGCTCGAACTACAAACTTGACTGTAAACTTACCCAACTTTGATTAAAGAAAATGATTTGTGCGAACAACTTGAAATCAGAATATATCTTGTCTATTAATTTAGTCATTTGATTTACCTATTTGACACGTAATATATATACGATATATAGATAATGTTATCTTAGAAAACAAGAAAACAGAATTGCGGACAGACAGACAACATAGGAACTTTAAAGTGCCTCAATAAAATTTCATGAAGCAGTCTTTAAATTTTTCATCAATGTTCTATGTTTATACTATGGAAAAAAGCAACTTTACGATCAAGCTTGTTAGCTTCTTTACATGAAAAAGAATTTTCTCGCCTCCAATCCAATAGCATTGATTAAAAATTTTCCATTTATAATATTGTATGTATGAACCGTGAGAATGAATTCCCTAAAACCGCGTGGCAAGGTGAAGAACACTTGATAACCCGGCCGCTATAAATCTTACGACCACATGCTGATGCGTGTTTTTTTCCATGTACTTATTAGTTACTAAACTTCATTGAGGTTAACGGTTAACGACTTTCGTTTGGCCTTTTGGTTATTTAGTAACGATATTTTTGTGTGATTCCAAAGTTATGTTGATTTTTAAACTATTCCTAATAATTAATTAGCTGGATATTTAGTATGAGAAAGATCCTGATAAGAATGTAATACAATAGTGGAAAGGGCATTCGACATAACCTGCTACCTTATAAGCAAAAAATATCATCCTTTTAAAAGAAGAACCACGCCTTCTAGCCTACCTTGGTTAGCTTGCAATGTCTCTTTCATTTCCTAGAAGCTAGAAACGTATTAGTGAAGCTTCTATTCTTAGAAATATTATAAACACCTGTAATCTTACTTACCATCAAACAAAACTATTATTCACTTTTACCACTTTAAAAAGCAACTAAATTTAAAAAGACCCTTCTTCTGCAACTACCAGCTATATTAAAGAACTCCTCAACTTGAACGTTTAATATCACCGTAATTAAACATAACATCAACGAACGAGCCAAATGTATAAATACTTCATAATTAGCGAACAAATCGTACAAAAACTCAACAATTTTTAGGTTATCACTGTTGCGTGTCGTGTCTACAATTGTTTGACCAAGGTTAGACATGAAACGATCGACCAAATTTGGTACGTCCTCAATATAGCAAAATACGGAAAGTATTAACTGTAGCCTTCGTTGGATCGAAATAAAACCTATTAGGTACATAATTGATGTACGCACGAACGATTAACTGAGATTCAAGTAAATCACGCTTTAGGTTTAGCTGCAAAAACTAATACACATATGAAATACTAGCAGTCCCCGAGATTATACCCGCGTTTTTTCCTTTCCCGGAACAATACCGGGATGCAGAGTATCCTATGTATTAATCTAAGGGATACCCTATATACTTACCAAATTTCAACTAAATCGGTACAGCCAATTTTGCGTGAAAGAATTACAAACATACATACATTCTCAGAAACGTTCACATTTCTAAAATTATTAGGATAGTAGGATACAATCTTTTTAATGGGCTACTTGGATGGGACTCGAAGAAGAGTCTATGAAGATGCTAATGACCCCTACACGCTGCAGTGAGACGGAACACAGTGGGGTTTTGGTCACTAGAACCCATTGAGCTTTACCCGAAGTTTATGGGTATCCTAGGAGGATTTTCCCACTACATAAATTGTAAGATAATAAAATGTTCAGCTTATATATTGCGTGTCAATAAAGTTTTATTAAACGCAAATAAATACGCCTCATACATTATAGAAAATACAACTAAACACACAAATAAAATTAAAGTAAATTTCAAAATGGATCACTGATTTAAATATCGACGAACTTGCGAAAATTTTTAAATCAGCTTTAATTCTCATGAAATACATGTCAAACAACACAGGTTTGTCTCATAATATTGGAAGCTCATAGAATCTGATCGTGGTATTGTGAAATGATTAGAGCAGCGAGTGACTCCGGATGCCGCAGCTAGTCGTTTTACTGCGCAATAAAACTTTGCCCGTCTCTGTTAACATGGCGACAAGTAGCGTCAGCAAAAACATCGCTATAAATACAAACCTTTATTCGTTTTATGCATTATTCATATTAATACAAATAAATGTTTTATTATTAGTTTTTCTAAGTGTACCTTTAGATAATTATCTATATTTTCTCCTCTTCGTTCAAATTTCCTTCTCTTTTTCTTAGACCCTTGGCTCTTAACCTTGATATCTATGAATTCATATCGGTAATCTGCCAAATATAACAAAACATTACTTATAATATCAAAACAACCAGTTCAAAATTATCGACAAGGCAATTTTAATAAGCTTACCAAAATGTTTTATTTCTATAGTAAAAAACTAAAAACATAAACTAGTAAAATCAATAAATAATCTAACATGCTGACGGTACCCAGCATTTAAAGAGGAGCATAAATTGAAGGTTATTTCGTTATTACAGAGAGATTGTAGAACGCTTGTGGGTGATAAAGCCTTATCACATCTCTAATTCATTCCGACAATATTTCACACTTTTTTCTAACTAATTGCGTTCAAGGGATTTGGCTGTACTGAATTTTATACATCTCTATTTCTGTGATATCGAATTCGTGGTACACTTGAACAGCTGTTTAAATTTTATTTATATGAAGACTTTATACTTTATACTTTTTGCCTCGTACGACCAACCTGTGGAATCAGCTTCCTCTTGCAGTGTTCCCGAACAAATACGACTTGGGGACCTTCAAAAAAAGAGCGTACCTACCTATCCTTAAAAGGCCGGCAACACACTCGTGGCAACGGGAGTGCTCATAAAACAAATATGTATATATAAGAAAATAGCGTCCGTGAGAAGTAGTGACTGTATATCAATATATAACTGAACTGACTAACATTATAAGTAGCGTCACGAATCTTTAGCGCTGAACGAAACGTGCGCAGAAGTCAAAATAAGGTATCGAGGGGACGGCGCGGCGCGCGGGGCGCGTGACAGTCGGGTGCGCGAGCGTTTGGTTCCCCAGTCGTGTTGTCTTTCTCGCACCAATACGTCAATTACGAGCGCGATTCTACCGATGCGCAGCTATTCTCTTCCAGCGCTAAACATCCGTGCCGTAACCTATAATTAGTGAATTCAAAAAACTTTACAGTTTTATATTTAAGTATCAAAATACAAATAAATATTTTTTTATAAAAATTGAACCCACGACCGTCACAGAATCACTATAACCACTGCACCAATCGGTCGTCTAATAACGGGAATTATCGTGACATTGTCAAACAACCGTAATTATCTACATTTTGGAGTACATTGCGTAGTTTGCCCGCTAACGACCTGTAATTCGATGTTTTATGGGAGCCGATCACGCATTGTTTTGTAAACAATGAAATTATACCTTTGTGAAACGATGCTAGAAAGTTTTGGAGAAATTTGGGCTTATTTTTTCTTTATTATTAGCTGCTAGGTGTGCCTCACGCAAAGTGGATTACCATATACAAAAATAAATACAGATTTAGAGGTCCTAAAAGTAATGAATTCAATTAAATAAATCAGAAAAGAGCTAGAGACAAACTTAAGTCATCCATTTTAAATTTTCAACGAATCATATTTGTAAAACCAACATCGTAAGTAATAAATCATTTATGTACTAATAAAATGGCCCACTAAATAAACTTAAATTATCTTAAAAGTATTTAAAAGCAAGTACAATTATAAAATTATTTTAAAACGATTAACATTTGTTTATTAAAAACTTGCTTTAACCGCACAGAAAACTCAACGTTATAGTAATTTCAAACACCACAAAGCAACCGTCAGTGTTCCCATCACCAAAAATAAATGACACACTTCGCATTAAAAGTGTCAAGTAACAAGAACGAATTCATAAAGCCCGGCGCGGCTTCACACCGATCTATCGCTGGATAACCGATTAATTGTCGCGATAACGTCTGAAGATCCCTTTATTTTTTGTTGATACGTGACTGCATAAAATATTTTGTAAGCTAGGAAAATATTTTTAGCTAAGTGTCATAAAAAGTTTGACAGCTGAAAGCGGTGTTGCTAGGGGACAAAAAAATCGCATAATTTATTTTGTTAGTAATATAATTAATTAGTAGTTATTCCCAATCTATGTAAGTTATAATTGAAATTATAATGGATTAATTCCATAAATCTTAATTATAAAAATTTTAATACTGAAAATCAAACTTGATCCATGACACAAAAGATTTTTGTTGACATAATAAAAGTAAAATAATACAAGCTCTTTAAAAAAATCATCGCTCATAAACACTCGAACCTAGAACATGTTACCGACCTTTCAAGATATAAGGGACATTTTGATTTAAATTACAAGCACCATAAAACAACAGTCGTTAGTAATATTTGCACAGACTAACAAACAACCTCAATTATTCAAGTCGCTGTCCCTATAAATCTAGGCTCCTTATAATTTATTTAATGCCGATTCCCAGACCAGTTAGGAAATACTAATAAAAGATAATAAAGTTGAATTATATGCTGGCTTCGGAACGCTTACTTATGCTCGCGATTCTGTGCACGTCGATGTGATATGTCAAGTTAATTTAAGTCACTATTAAGTATTAAGTTATTGATACGTCTTCTGCCCGCGGGTTTACGTGTTTGTCACCGTTGCTATGGCGATTCCAGGTTTATAGGATCTTATGTTAATTAGAGTTATACCAGTGTCTAAAGAATGTCAAATTTGAGCGGAAATTATGGATTTTGCGGGAAATATACTACGTGTTTTTTATTTATTTCTATACGTTTGTAATATTAAGAAAAGATTGACAGAAAATATAAAAAGTCCTGAATCGTGCTTATGATATTTGTTTGAGTGAATACATAGATGTCTAGGAAAATGTAACTGACCATTCATATGCATTCTTTTGTATATAACAATTTCTAAACCTTTTAAATTACCATCATAAATACCAACCTACGTCCTATAAACACAATTTAAAGAAACACAATCCAAGCCAAAATAATAATGATAAAACCATCAATTACCAATGAACACGTTACAGACATTAGTCTCACGAAATAAATGTAACGCGCATTCCAGAGAAAGTCTATAAAGCCGGTGTTCTGCAAACGATATCTTTGATCCGATCCGTCGTCGCATCAAAGAGCTCCGATTGATAGATTCCGAACGAATCTATTTCGAATACCGGGAAACGCATGGCACAGATTAAATAATAATTTTATTATCTGTTCAGCTCATCGATGACATTTGAAACGTCACTACTGGTTTATTAGCGGCCAGTGTTTTTTTTTATTTGACGTAGGTTAATGTTGCCGCGTAAAAGGCGTCCCGTTTTTTTAATTTAAAAGGCTCTCCGGGACGGATTTAACTAGGCAAAAATCAATAAGATTGAAAGCGATCTCTATTTAGTTCGTTATTTTTAATAAGAAATATTAAACGCAAATAAACTCATGCAGCTTTGGTAGTATTCAAAGAACTCATACTTTATAAAGATAATGATTTTTAAAGTTAAGCCCGAAAGTTATGACTTATAATCTGGAAAGAAAATCTTTTATACCACGAATCAATTCATTTCACAAAAGATAATGAATCAAAGGACACGGATCGCAGATAAAAATAAATCCTTACTCATAAGAAGATAATAATTTACAAGACATAATACATTGCACCGGCATTAATGCAGCATTAACCGAAGTAAGAAAACCGCATAATACGCGTGTCGAATTAATCAAAATGAAAAATTGATATTTTAACGCAAAGGTCTCCGTCATCAATCATGAAAAAAAAACTGTCAACTGTCAACGAAATTTGCGCGCGAAGTTTTCGTCTCGTGCAATTAAAATTAATGCCAGCTCGTGGGCCAGGTTATTTAACAATTTAGTATCGAAATTTTATTAATTAAATTGTGTTTAATTATTTGGAAATTCGATGATTTTAATTGAACTGAATAAGTTATGTCTGGATGAATTAATTTGCTTTTAAGCTTTACCGATTTTGAATATGAATATCGTATTTAAAAATAATAATTTATATTAACCAATCGTCCCTTAATTATAATCGGTCCGCCGTGAATGAAGCCAAAACTATTTGTAGGTGACAACAGCACGTTTTTATACTTAATGAGTAATGACACGCACACAAGCCCACCAATAATGTTGCTGCTTTAAGAAATTAACCCTATAAATGTGGAAAAATTGAAATCTTCTTGTCTACGTCTAATATACACTACTAAGTAACATTTAGACCATCGTTCTTGGCGCGTGTTCTTTGAATTCCATGTATTTACCGTCTGGTGACTTAAAATTAACATCCACATACCTACCGTGTTTACGTTATTCGACTTTATGAGGTGTTAATAACACGACACACGCTCTGTTCACCGAATATAGAAATAGCTTAAACCTCATACTTTTGTTTAGATTTTGTGCTTTTATTGGTCTTAATACAGTTGGTATTAAAGAAGGTTCTAGTCTCTTCTAGATGTTATTATTATTTGTTCTGTTCATCTGAAGTGAGGGTAATTTTTATAACTAACGCAGGACACATCTAAGCGATAGCTGTTGGAAAAGACAAATAAAAGAAATAAAGAATGTTAAAGAAAAGAAGACAGAATTTTAAATAGAAAATGAGACAAATGTTTGATTAAAAAAGGATTGGAAGCCTTTCTTAAGTTATTTATAATATATGTCAAACTGCAAACATTTCACGGGCTGAAGACGAATCAATTATCTTAACTGCGTAGCGATCTAAATATTTTAAGATTCTCATGAGACTTGCTTACAATGAGGCGGAGAAAGATGTTTTCGAAAATAGCTGTTTGTTTTGTATTACTAATTTGGAAATATTTTAAAGATAAAAAGGTTAGAACAGTTTTTTTATTTTCCCAAAAAGTACTGTAATGATTTTGATTGAGTTTCCCTATACAAAAAGCTTAAATTAATACGAGTCTTTAAACTGTCTCCATAGATAGGTAATTATGTAACAAATCGATGACATAATTATATATCTTCTATAAAATAAAAAAATGAATCGTAAAATGTTTTGGTAAGCGCCATAGCTAGATAACAGCTAACTTTAACATTAGCCTTTTTTAGTATAAACCTAAATGTTTAAGGATGGTTTTTAAGCAAAAAAAAAGTCCTATTAATGACCTTATAATGTATTATTATTAGGATTCTTATAAAAAGATTACTCAAAAATGTAAATATGACCTACATAATATACTCATGTTAAAATAAATGATTAATGATTCTCGATCTTAGCCAGTTTTTAAGCTACTACAGCCCTTACTGGCTTCATTAACTGTTCCGTTTTAGTACGCCCAGTACGTGAAGCGAGTTAAGACGCTGTCTTCAAGCACTGGCGGCCAGTAGCGCCGACATTTCGCGGTCAGAACTAAATCAATTATCTCCGGTAATATCCAAATATTTAGTTTCTCTTGGGAACCTTTCTCTCGGTCCCTCACGATAAATCTATCGCCAGCGAGTGTGCTGTGTCATTGTCGCTTGGGAATTTGTTATTTTAATGCCGTTTTCATCTATATCGGGGCCTCTGTGGCCCCAATTTGGGGCTTTGATTGATCTGTGAGACTAGTCATCTAAAAGAATTGTATGCGTATTGTATTAGCTTGATATTGTAAAATTTATACTGTTTACAGGCTTAGAGCAAATTGGGGCCTCTATAACTAAACTATTAGAAGATGTGGTAGATATAATTATTATTCAATATTATATAAACACTAATATAAGTTGTATTTTGTATTGTTATAACTGACTGGGACTTCATTTATTGGCAGTTTACATTGTATTGGAAAGTATTAAGTATAAGTATTTATAATATAGTACTGTTGTAATTTTTATGGAGTGCAGTAAAGGCACATTGGGGCCTCTGAGGCCCCATTTTTTTCTACTTCTTTACTTTGGATAGTTTTAAAATTTTGCCTCCAATACCCAATAACATCAGATTCAGCATTAAAATTAGAATGGAGCTATCTATATACGTATATTTTTTTTTCTATATTTTTAAGAAAATTTTATGTAATACAAGTATTGTAGGTATGTAATGCTGTAGGCGTCATCTTTGTTACGAAGCGGTAATTTGACAACATGTGTTTTTTATATTAAACTCATAATAAAACCGGTAATATTGTGAGATCTCGTTAAAAGTTCGTTATCTGTGGGTTTTATCTGTAACAATAAAATGTAGTTGTATCGAATTACATCTTCACGAAACAGCAATCGTCATTTGAAAAATATTCTTAAATGGCTTTTAAAAAATATTATTAATACTACGCAGATATTACTTTAAATACAATTTTAAAACATTTTATTTATACTACAATTCTTGGTGACATGACAATGCTGTGTTGCCACAATTTTGACAATCTCCGTTTTGAACGTTTTGTTTTTTTTTTTAGGAATATCAAGCGTCAATTTAAAAAGAAAAATATGTTTTTTCATTTATTTCCTGAGCATTCTAAGTAATGATAATCACCGTTAAATGGCTTAATAAATATAACATTAAATCATTTTCAAAATAAAAAGGTAAATTTACTTTCTTCTTAAAAATATTTGCTATAAAGATATCCCAAGGGTGGTCCCATAGTAAGTAAACAAGATTCTGTTAATAGCTGAGAAATTGTGTTAAATCTTATTGTGGAAAATCTTATTGTGGAAAATCTTCAGATGTGTTATCGCAGACAATCATATTATAATAGCAATCACTCGATCTGTTAAAAAAACTGCATGAGAATCGGTATAGTACTTGTCATTTATGTTTAGCGATTGACGAGAATAGCTGCGCATCTGTAGAATCGCGCTCGTAATTGACGTATTGGTGCGAGAAAGACAACACGACTGGGAAAACCAATCAACGCTCGCGCACCCGACGCGTCGCGCCGTTACCTCGATACCTTATTTTTGTCTTCTGCGCAGGTCTCGTTCAGCGCTAAAGATTCGTGACGCGTACTATAGCGTAGTTTTTAAGATTTAGGCATACACTGGGTTATAGAGACCGAGAAAGCGGCTTTGTTTTATACATTATAATTACTAAACTAAACAAATAACTATAAACAGTAATTTAGTGTCATCTCGATAAACGCTGACATTCATTTGGGCTGGGCATTTTTGTCGGCGTGCCAACACTGGGTATCAACTTACTTGCAACGACTGCTGACATTATGTTATATTACCTGTAATAAAAATAACAGAGTGAGAAATGTATTTTCGTTTTTATTATTCATAAAAATGTTTAAATAAACTCGTGCTGGTTAACAGTCGATTTAAGTGGCAGTGTATTAATATAAAGTTGAAATGTAAAGTTATTATTATTTAATAAGTTTCTACTTATCGAAGAAAGTAAAAATAAAATTTCCAAGTCTTCTTGTTTTGTCAAGAGTACGTACCAACTTTACAAAAAAGAATACAACCTATGTATATCATAAAATATGTAAAATCGCGGCTTTTTAATCTAAATACGTTACTGAAAACCACTATGGTTATATGCTCCATACCTATCTGTGTAAAGTTGAACTGTGGTTGTTGTTGTGTTTTATATACTTACTCTGTCGACGATTAAAATATTTCACAAAATGTATCTTTTTAGTATTTTAGGAATAAATCCCGGACAACGTGACACCTAATTTATACATAGGTATACATATTGAGATAATATAGTAGCATTGTAATTTTGATTGAATTGATTTCTTTTGATCATACATAAATGTTGAATCCACAAAGAAAAATACTCGAGTCTGGAATCGTTGTGAATAACTTATCGAATCGGGAATGTTAGCAGGGGAATGTCTTAGTTATTCTAATTTTATTCAAAACTTTGTCTGATTTATTAGTTAGAACTTGTTTTTTGCAATCATGTCTGTCTGTCTTTCTAACCGACTTCAAAAAAAGAAGGAGCTTTCTCAATTCGATCGTTACATTTGACTTGCTTTTTGGTACATTCTTACGTCTAGTCGCTAAACATATTGAATAGGTATCTTTCCTTATAGTATAAGTCAATGCTGTACCGACTAGCTTTATCTAACTACGTCTTTACGTAGTTAGATAAAGCTAGTCGGAACTTCTCTCTCACTCTTTAGTGAGAGAGAAGTTCCGGGTACCAGGGCACGAGGAAGATGCCTATAAGATGTACAGACCGTATAGAAATAGCAGACCAATAATCTCTGCACTTCTGCATCAGAAAGACCATTCAGGAAGAAGTGACAGCGTGTTTCCACGACTACGTAAATAATGACCAGGACCACTCTGACAGATCGATTGTGACTTCGAGAGAAGTGACAGTGCTTAGAAAGAAAGAGAGAAAAATATCACATCCACAAGAGGAAGAGAACATTTGTGATGGTTTCGGATGTAGGTAAAAAGTCGCAGTGCTTAGTCGTCTGGGTAGTTAAAAAAAATTAGACACAAGAACAACTTGGAAAATAAATTGGTAATTTTTATTCAAATAAAAATTTTGACACGCTCTTAATAGATCAAGGGCTACACAGGTTAAACCGCGTGGCACAGTAACAAATAACATTACCATTATAAGTTAGGATAAGGGCTTGTCAGAAATAACAAGCGTTTTATTAGAGTCGTTAACTTTAACTGACCAGTTAACAGCAGATCTTACAGCTGTACTGGTTTACATGACCCATTAATTCGAGCCAAAATCTTATTTGAAACGTGGGTATAAATAATTGTTAGTGTCTGAAATTGGATTGTTTGAGGAATACGGAGAATGTTGTTTGTTGTAGGAAGGTAAATCTTTACTTTGGACCTGATTTCCGTTGAGATAAGTTTGATATTATAACAACAACAACATAACTAGCCAGCTCATAATCAACTTAGTGCTAAGAACTTTGCTCCGGGCAGGGGTACACTACAACCTGTCGGGGCTAGCAGGCGGAATTGCACATTGTCCCGACTCAAGGGCTAAGAGTGGCAGAGAGTTTTAGTGGGTATTCCTGGCCGTGCGGCACGCACAACATCCCTAATGGCCAGGCGAGTCCCACATAACCCATCGCACTTTACCATCAGCCACGCGGCGGGTATGCCTAAAAGCATTTCCCTCTTTAAAAAAAAATAAAATACACTACATTGACGCTCCCCACTTTGAGTCATAAGATGTTAAGACTCATTTGCCCAGTTTCGCTGGCTACAGTTCCCTTCAGACCGGAGCACAGTGACATTTGCACATCACTGTTCAGGCGGTTGATATCTGGTACAGTGGGGGTATCCATCCAGTCAGTCTCCTCCGAAAGAGACGAAGAGAAATACGCAGTTCATGCCAATATTTAATCAATATAAGTAATATTCCGCATAAAGGTTTTTAAATTCTAAATACCCAATTAATTTGAAACGCTTCGTCTTAACGACAATACAAATTATGTCGTTTACAAAAAGGTCATTCAGAGGGCAAAGGTTAAAAATGTAACGCAATATTA
>DWAJ01005376.1:0-11586 GCA_018238005.1 Eurema mandarina | reverse complement strand
GCTAAAGCTACTCCGGACAGAGGTCCACTACACCGACGCTCCCCACTTTGAGTCACAAGATGTTAAGACTCATTGGCCCAGTAATCACGCTGGCTACAGTGCCCTTCAGACCGGAGCACAGTGACATTTGCTCATCACTGTCCAGGCGGTAGAATGTATGGCACTGTCGGGGTACTCACGCGGTCCTCTACTACTCACTCCTGCGAAAGAGACCGTTTTGCCCGCGACTCCGTCCGCATGGAATTTCATATAAACTTGACCTTATATATATATATAACCCCTTTTTCCAGTTACAACGTATCCTATGTTTTATCTCAGGCTCTAGACCATCTGTGTACCAAATTTCGTTCTAATCCGTTCAGTAGTTTTAGCGTGATGGAAAGATAGACAGACAGAGTAGTAACTCTGTCTGTCTTCGCATTTATAATATTAGTATGGATATTTGCCACACACCACCAAGAAAATTTTCCCCAGCTTTTTAACGGTCTAAAAAAATACTATTACTTTTAAAAATTGACTCGCTGTAACTTTTAATAGTACCCACTACCCATTTATTACTTAAATTTAATTGCAAAAGAAAATACATCTAAAATAGTTCAACGAATAACGATTTTCTTAGACGAACTCACAGCCAGCTAGTGTTTAATATAGGTATTTCAAGAAAACTATTTTAGCTGTAACAATATCCATTAAATATTGGACAGGCTATACGCATCGAGTGATCTTGACGTACCGTGAAATTCAACTGTCAAATTGTCATATTATTTAAATAGCTACTAAACATCTTAAACAACAGACAAAATAAAAATATTTAGTCTACACAATACTCTGAGTAGGTTATTTTTAAATTGTGTTTTTTATATGATAGCCTGTCAGCGATCACCTCCGCCAATGAATAGACGTTATGCTAAGATATAATATGTAATATGTATACCTAAAAAACCTATCGCACGAATTATAAAAAGTAACAAAGATCGCCATTAAAAGGTGCTTTTCAAATATGACTTACACTAAGTAAAAAACCCAACCATTTGCCTTATTAGTGTAGCGTTCAAACTATTTCAAAATCACCTCAATTAAGGCATCGAAATGACAAATAGCTCAAAAAAAAGCGACAACAAAAAATGGCCGACACGAACTTTAACATGTAATAGGAATTTCAGCGATTTATTTTAAAAAGTGTTAGCTTTTTTGGTCATACGACACCTCATTATGTATTTTGGCTACTTAAAAACTATGACGATGGGAACTTATGGATAATAATTAATTATTGAATTGAAAATAAAACTTTAAGGGTTATTATACGTGGCTGGCAGGTGGCCGTCTCCTTTGTTTTTCACTGACCTTATGATCCTGTCTATTCTGATTCTGACTCTGACCGATTCTTAGTCTGATTCTTACTTTGACTCTAGCTCTGATTATGTCTCTGACTTCTTACAACAAACAATAGAAAAGCAACTAACTCTAGGTATATAACTGCGTATGTTACACGGAAAGCTTCATACCTATAATATTTAATTTCTTCACGTATAGCATAGTAATTTATTTATTTGTTTACTATTGTCGCTGAGATTTGTAACATACTTTGTAATTAAAACCTACCACACAAATCAAACCCAACCTATTAGTGTAAAACTTTACTAAATTATTGTTCAATACAATTATTTTCAAGTTAAAAATAATCATAATGATCACCAACATATAAAAAAAGAACGACACGAAAAAGAATTTCTTTATTAATATTATCAAATAAATGTATATAAATTAATAACCTATAGGCTTATCCACATTCTATAACATAAAATACGACGTTCCAAGAGCAACTACTTTTTTGTGACAATAAATCAGTCATCGTGTCTCACCTTACCCCAAGTTTCTGTTTTTAGATTAAATTCGTTGGCAAAACTTCTTGCATTTTTACAAGGGTAGGAAACATGCTTATGGTGTTTTCTTAACACCTTATAATTCCCTTATTATGAATAATACGTTTTTTTGAGTATCCATAAATAAAAATCAAAAGGACGTAAGCAAAAAGTGATTAAAACGAAATATTGACCCTATCCCACCCCTAATCTTTAAGATATTTTAAGATAATCTTATTTACTTAAATTGTGAGATAACGTTACATTTATGATTTATATAATTAATTTAACATCTTAATAAAAAAGTATTCATATGACGATAGCAAAGAGATTCTTAGTCTCATTATAATGATAACATTTTTTATAAGTCAGTAATAATTACAAAAGTTAGCATTAAACCTTATTTTTTCCGTCTTACTGCAACGGGTTGGGGACTCCTTCACGACAACAAAGTTATTCGTAAGACTACGAAAAAAAACAAAACAAATACACTAACAATGTACAATTTAATTAAAGGTAATTTTCCGTGTAATTTGCGATTATTCCCGACATATTGTTAAAGTGGGGTGGCTCAGTTTGTAGCTAATTTATTTAATTGTAGGGGATGATAGGGGTTGTAGATTTAAATATGTTATTTTTAAATTATCCAAGAAGATATATTTTACAAGTTTTAAGACAAATAGACAATGTTACATATTTTTATTTGTTTCCACAGAGTATAATATTAAAACAGATATTTGATATAATTACAAAAGAAGCATCAATATGCCTCTTTTGAATCGCCGAAGCAAAAGGAGCAGGGTTATATGTTTGACGTGCCTGTTTGTCTGTGGCATCATAGCTCCTGAACGGATGCACCCATGTTAATTTACTTTTTTTGTAGTCAAGGTGATTTTGTATAAATGTTACACTATTCCTCAGAATTTAGCTATACTAAAGGCAGGGTTTTCCAGCGTAACTGTAATCAGACAATTTGGCTTAAATTTTGGCACTATTAAATCCAATAAAAAATACTTTTAAACTACCTGCAGTTTCAATTCAAACATTCAAATACACCTCTTCCGCTTTCAAATATTTTTTTTACTGTTTGTTAAAGTTTTATATTATTAGTTAATTTTAAATTAACTTCTTGATTTACAAATCATTGCCATATAAAAAAAAATCTGACATTGACATAACGATAACTTATCTGAGAGACGACCTATTATTATTAATTGGATATAAAAAAAACAATTACACCAAAATGTCTTTATTAGATCCCTCGAGGACTCATTAAAATTGTGAGGGTTTATTTTGAAACCCTCAATAAACAGGTGTCACATATAACCCTTACCCATTTACTTGAAGTTCAGAATACATGTATTTAAAAAAATAACACTATTATAATAATTAAGAAATCTTACGTAGTGTATAATATTATTAGTCAAGTATAATATTTTAAGACGCTTATTTTAAAACAGCGCCATCTTGTCCCACGCTAAGCAGTTATGGCAACTAGATAACAATTAAAAATTCCAAGTAGTCAAAAACAATAAACAATAATAATAACAATCAAATAAGTTGTGAAATTATTTCTTAATGTAAATCCCGTCATATTATGTAAAATTAACAGAATTTATTAAATATATATATATTTTAAAATTTTGGTCGTTAGCACGAATCTATTAACAACTAATTTTTGCGAGTTTTACCTGATTGATCAAATTTGTTCCCTGTGCCAATACCACGATAAAAATTCCTATGTCTTAATCTAGGGTCTAATCCTGTATGAAATCCATTTAAAAGTATTTGCATGAAGAAGCAACAAACATACTTACATTCACTCTCATTAAAACTCGCGTTAGACGAAAGCATTCATGGAGTGCGAAAAACATTAACCTCGCTTTCGGCTACTTGGGTAAAACATTGCCTCATTTGGTACACAAATGAAGGATCCTAGCAATACCATCTTGTAGCAAAATTGAGAAAACAGTTCATACTATAAATTGTTGTAGTTCCATGTAACTTGACTAGATGGCGGTAAACACAATTTTTATTTAGTGATGTTTGTAGCATTAATCTCTTATCGATAAAATTTGGTTGTTTAAAAATTTAATTAAATTTTAAGATTTCTTTAAAACTTCTAAAGTGAAACTATGTTAATCACCACGAATGTAGATTTTTAAAGTTCTATGATACTTTTAAGAATTCATTTTGGTATTTTTTAAATGAAGGAAAAGTTAAAAGCCCTTAATTTCGACGTCATTTATTCATAAAGATAATTTCATAAATTAACGTACTAAATTACGATAATTTTGAGATATGTCACTTACATTATTCAGTGGTAAATGTTATGCCGTTGGCGGTAAAATATTGCTCTTTCATATTTAATTAAGTTAAAATTGGTGTTTTATAATCACAAAAGCTGCACTGTAGATATTTTTCAAGCTGTTTTAACAGACATAACATTACCACTTTTGTCTTTAATAATATTTCTTATAAATGTTAATCAAAAACTAACGTCTATGTATTTTTTTTATAAATGTTTGAGTTACGTTTGAAACTCGCACTTTTGTAATAGAACGATTTTTTGCGATAGACTTTATTTTTGAGTTTTGTCTCTTGATATGTGGCTGTAACTACAAAATAAATGGACCATTTTAAACATATTGGATTAATATAGGCAGTTTCAGTTTACGATAGCGTATTGGTTGTGTCAGATATGTTTTTTTAACGATCACTAACTTTAATATTCAAATGTTTCAATAAACCTTAGTTTTTGACCATCAATTATACGATTAATATAATAAGCTACAATACTTTAACGCTATTGTTATAAGATCAATGTTATTGGAAGACAAATCGTATGGCATATAATATTTTAGTATAATATTTATTTTAATATAAATGCACCGATATGTAACGCTAAGAAACTAACGAGGGAATAGCTACGGGAGTCCAATACAAAATATTAGGAAAATAGACATCTTATCTAATCGAAAAACTTTCAGAAATTTTTTGCGTAAGACAGAATTTTGATTATAAAAAATTACTATGTGTTTTCAGTGCATCAATAGTGACAATTTATTTGGTACTTTTCAGATATTACATTGTTTTATTTCAGTTAACATTTGAATAAAAAGGGCTTGAGTGACAGACAGAATAAGATATGGTCTATGAATAATCTAAAGTAAATTGGACTTATAAAAGATAAAGAAGTTGTTATATAACGTCACGATATGACAATTTTAACTTAACCCTTATTAATGCAATAAAAACACATTAGTACCGAATACCGAACTCTAATTAATCCAAATAAAAGTGCAAGATACAAAACAGCGCGTGATTTTAGTTAAGACTTCTTCTACATAGATCTTGTATAAAATTCAAAAATACATAAAAAAAGATATAGATAAGTATATCGCGAAACGGAAGCGTTTTTACAGCAAAAAGCCTAGATGGAGAATTACTCGCTAACTTACACTAACAAAACGTAGATCGAACAGTGATCAAAATATCATACAATTTGATTACACGAAACGATATGTCATAGTAATTGATGAGTATAAGGTAATTTAAAGAAATAGCCCTCACATACAGCATTACACATAGCAAACCTTAACTAGCAAAACTTGGTTACTAGTGCCATAGACAACGAAACTCCATCAGAAACGTATTAGCGCTTAATATTTACAGAAAATTGGAAGTACGTAGAGGTAGATGAAATAGAATCACGAAATATTAGGCTTTGTGTTACTTCTTAGAAGCGTTTATTAACTTATAGCAGTTAAAATGTCCCAAGTTTAATATCTCAATAAATATTTTCGGTTCTAAGTGCAGTTATAGATGCAGCTGTGCTTGCTAAGTTTAAGTATTACAGTACAACTATGTTCCTCGTTGTGAAAATATATTATGAAGGTAACACAATGCTATAGTTATCATAGAAAACAGACATTTTAAAGCTAAAAATAGACAGAATCTGTAGAGAAGAAACGTCACGTCCAATTACTAAAGCATAATTGTAACAGTTTCCTGAGAAGCTAGTCACGATTTAAAATAATATAAGCAATATTATTTCTATAAAAATATCCGTACTATCTGGCAATTGATACCTCATATGAATAGACACACTTTCGTAACATTTAATGGCCCTTGATCTATTTTTTTTTATTGATTTAAGTCCCTAATGATTTACCTGTAACGTCACGTTTTCTCCTATTTATGTAAGCATTTGTTTGAGTTAAATAACTGTCAATTTAAATGCTTAGAATTACGCATGATTACGACACGTACTTAGTAACGTTATTTTAACCTCACTTTTGGAATCTATGGACAACCCCGTTCACGCTTTCTGGCTCTCCCTTCATAAAAAACGCAATAATGTGTATTTATAAATACATAGACTTTTAGATAAAACTTTTAGAGTGAGACTGAATGTTATTATAACTTTTACAATGTACCTACTCTTTTGGGTTTCTTGTTGCCTAATAAAAAATACTATTATTATTAGTAGTACAGGAAGTACTACTTGATAAACTTCACCAATCTATAAATACGACCCATCAATTATTAAAGAAATTGCTTGTCCAACTCTATCATAATGTATCAATTGCCTGATAAATAGCATTATCCGGCTACAAAGTATACAGTAACTGTAACTACACTAGTTAATCCAAGTTTTGCGCACAATACAACATCGAGTCAGCCATTTTGTCACAACGATGGCGTCGAATAAAAAAGTATTTATTGCTTGTACACGTAATATCAGTGTTTACTACACCGCAAACAATTTAAAAATAAATTATATTTATCATTTAATTACATATATCCAATAATTATAACTAACAAGTGATCATAAATTATATTATGTTATTATCGCGTGATATGTAAGTATTTAAAGTGTTTAATTGTAACGAGAAAATGCTATACTGAGATTCGCATTGGCATCACGAAGTGATGAAGAGCAATCTAATAAACCTCAAAAAATATATACGTATACTTTGATATAACTCATATTTTTTTATTTCTACAAAAGTTCTAGTGTACCGTCAAAATGTGCTTAATTGTCGGCCTTTTATAGCCTGCATTCAGGGAATACGCGAGTGAGTAAGGATTACATTCATTCCTTAATCCTTTTTCCAAGATCAAATCTCATAATTGACACACTGATTACTGTTTGCACATATCAGTTTACAACTTTATTTTACGGTTAACATTAGAGTGTAACTCTTTTCCTGTTCCAAAGAAAATATAACAAAGAACAGATAACGGAAATAAACTTACCAACATGTCATCACGTAGACCATGACAAAAGTTAGTTATGTGTATTGATCTAAATAAACAATGATAAATCTCATCCCTTCGAGATGCCACTATCCACGCCATGAGAAACTAGTATCGAATTAATAGTCTTCTTAATCTAATGTGTATAATATATTCGACACACCAACATATTAATAGATTTAACTGATAGACAATTGAAATGCTAATAAAGCAACAATTACATAAATAATTATCAGTTAAATAGTCAAAATCATGTATTGTAATATGAAAGTTTTATTAAAGAAAAGCTTTTCATTCCATAGAGCAAATAAGTGAGACTTCTAAATTCCTCTATCTTTTACCGTCTTCTAAATACTTCTTAATTCCTTCTTCTTCTTTTTCGTCTTCTCTGTCAATTCTATTAATATGTCTCAATACAATTAAGCTTACAACGCTCTGAAATTATAAAACTATCCTATTCTGCGGGGAATATATGAGGATAAAATACATTTTTTTACATTATTATCAACCATCAACAACGTTTTTAAACAACTATTTTAAATACTTCTGATAAAATATCCCTTTACATCGATCCGAATAATATTTAGCATTAAGTTATTTTTTCGCATAAATATACGTTTATTCCATCTATAACATTTTCAAACTTCTATAACAATTCTAATTACGCGACAAACATCTATCGACATTGCGTTGGCATCACTATCGACAGTTAGTACTGAAAGCATTAATTCTCTTGTAGGCAATGTGTACGTTTTTAATGAAATTTATTGATTTTGTAAGCCGTAACAATAACAGATTTAGGTGAAGTAATTGGCATACATTTGAGATCAATTTGTATGCGTTCTGAATTACGTCATAAAAGACCAATCCTCAAAAGGTCAAAATAAACGACACAGACGAAATAACATGTCTTACTAAAATAATACAACCATAAAAATAACGATTCAAATAAAGCTGTCCAGTAACAAAAAAAAATCAATAAAACTTACCAACTAAATTCAAAAATCGAACCGAAACGAACGACGAACGAAAGACCGATTTAAATTCAGAACGCATTCAACCGCTTCATTCCATCGTGTCGTATTGCACCTTCTTGACTTTCATGTACCGCCATATTGCGTATCCGACGAGAGTACCAGCTGTTGCTATGGCTAGTGCGGAGCCGACTGCTACGGGAGCGGTCTCTGAACGTGTTCTATTAGCGTCAGAACACTTCCATGGTGGACCGAAGAGCCCATCGCGTTTGAACATGAACGGTTGGAGGCGCATTTGACGGAGGTAAAGTTTTGCTCGGTGAGCTGTGTTGGGATTGCTGAAAGATTAACATAATTTACGCTGTGATACGTCGATATATAACAATAGTACATTCATTATATAACAAGAATTAAATGTTAAAATGATTGCTAGATTTATCTTGACACAATTTTATTTCGTAGAATGATATTATAGACATTGGTAGTGGAGGAAAGCAGATGTACCTTCGTGAACTAAAGAGAGGATCCTCGACCAGCGTATATCATAAGCGTGATCCAGAACTCGGCGCATTATTAGAGTTCACTACAGACGTGCCAGCATCTATATAGGTTACCTACTACTTTTACTCTTACCTGGCATCTTCTTCAAGGAGTTCTACAATGGACTCGTCAGGACAATCGAAGGATTTCCCCACAGGCGTTGGGAACAGCAGCGCTCTAGGCCCAGTGGTGAGAGTGACCCTGCGTCCTTGCTTCGCCGCGTGTTCTAATATCCTTGCGCTCGAGTTATATGTCAGTCTGATGCTATCCACGTACCAACGTTCTCCACCGGGGGTCTGGAATTATAAATAGAGATTTGATTAATCAAATCGGCCTCTTGGTGTCCATTGCTGGACATAGGCTTCTTTACAGGTGCACCAAAGCACCTGATCCTTCGACCTTTGCATTCAATCGATAGAACTTAAGATTGGTAAGTGAAACGTGAGGGTAGAACAAAATTGATCTACGTATTATTTTATTAATTCAAAAACTTTAATACATTACTTAAAAAAATCTATTTTCATATTTACTTTACTACAACACCCATGTTATATAAAGAGCTTCAAATATTGCTGCATTTAAGATATTTTTACCACCAAGGTATTAATATTGAAGTACTAAAATATCAAGGCCTACCTTGGCAAAAGTCCATTCTAGTGCAAACTCCTTGAAAGATAACACAAGGGTTTCCAAGTCGCCTTCCTTACATGATCCGCCAACGTTCGCGTTATTTGGTACGAAAGTGTTTGCGTCCTAGAAAAAGACACAAATATGTATGACCTTACTAATAGTATTTATAGAATAAAAAGTGTTGTAAACTTATGAAAAAGCTGCATGCTGCTTCGGGTGTCCGAAACATAGTCTTAGTTTATTGGGTATCATTAGAAATAAATAATTATGTAAGTAGAAAATATTATTATGATTACTACAGACATTACACAAAAGGCTTAGGTAGTATAAATAATGTCATGTCGTCAGAGATATAGCTTTCCGAATTTTTATCTATTTTTCATTCATTCTTTACCTTTTCACTTATTAGTTTTTTTATCGTAAGTTTATTTTTAACTGGCTAGCATAGAATATACAATGCTTCTAGCTTTTTAAATATTCAAACATGACAGAGTACTTGTACTGAAACCTATCTCGAAACTTGGCTCTACTTTTTAATGTTATTTCGTATAAAACTTCAGTAACTCCTGTGAATTTAAGATCACAGACTACAAGCATAACTTACCGCTCGCTCGTTAAGTTTGGTCATATAAGAGATATCTAGCAAGGCATCCACGACCAGCAGTATACATGTCTCTTTCCCGCTACCTTGGAGACGATACGTCGCTGTCAATAAACTGCGTTCTGTTGCCGGCTCCTGAAATAGATCGTTCGTTCGTTCATTCATTCCTTTTTGCTTTAAAAATGTTACATAAGTGTAACAAAACAAATTATTTTTTATAAAGGTGTTATAACAGTAGATTATATAGATCATGCGTCTTCTATAAATCTCTGGTGACATCGAATGTATTTTAAAATCAGATCAAACGTTGATGTTCATTGTACATTAATTTTGATTTGAGTAATGAAACCTTTAAACAAAATAACGTTATATTGAAATAAATATATTGAATGCCATACTGATTTTTTTATAAAAAGTTAATTATTTATTTAACTATGTGTTTTTTTACCATAAAAATTGTTATATAATTTTACATTCTAAGATTTAATTTGACCTTAAAAACTTACCGTCGATCCCGGCGTCAGCGTAGTTTTACTGTATTTAGTAATTCTGGGCCGTCGCGTTGACGCTTGACTGTCCAACTGCAGACTGTGTACTGAGCAAACGACCATTACTGCGAAAAAACGCATAGATAATTCATAATCACTCACAAAAAAACAGAATTTGATTTTCAAACTTGCAAAGTTTTTCGTTCTTTCAATCACTAGCATTCCATTTTTGAATTTCAAACGTCTAACTGGCTGGTTTATAAAGTTTGAATTTGGAACAGATTCCAGTTCACAATTCGCAACACATTTCCCTGAGAGTTTTGTTAGAATGCAAACTAGCGCGCAAGTATTCACGACTTGACTTGCAATAACATAGTGCTGTGCATAAATCTATCGATACCTTTTTACGAATATGAATTTGAGGGAGCTCTTCTAATTCAAGATTTTTTTTCTTCAAAGAGCCATGCTTTGTACAAACGTACTAAACTATAAAGATATTTTTGATTTTTTTAAATGTTGGTTTTACATTTACCTACGTAGTAAAACATCCATTTTTTAGACCACTAATCTATACGAATAGATAAATTATTAATAATTGTATTTATTTTTGAATCTTCCTTTTTGGAATAGACATATCGCTTAAGAAACGTTTGACTTGTCGCAATCACAAAATAATCATTGATAAAAATCATTAAGTCGTATCATATTTTACATGACAGTACAAAACAAATAATAATAATTTAAGGACAACTTATTTGCTTGCAACTTAAATCCTACGTTAGTTATGATTCATCGTAACTATAAAATATCGAAACCTTATAATCAAAACATTTTCTTATAGAAGCAGTAAAACGAAATAATCGGAAAATTTTATTATTATCGATATTCAACACCAAGGTAGCGCATCACTATTCATCACTTACTCTTGCAAATGGAAAATTATAGCCGGCTCAGATTAATCTAGACAGACGGTTAGGATATGTAGGACATTCTAATTGAACATAAAAAGGACCATAATATGTTCATTGAGAATCATGTTAGTAAATGTAACAGGAAAAATAATATAAGATGAGGACGGTAAGTATCTTTCTAAATCTATACTCTATCTATACTAATATTATAAAGAGGAAAACTTTGTTTGTTTGTTTGTTTGTTTGTTTGGTTGTAATGAATAGGCTCAAAAACTACTGGACCGATTTCAAAAATTCTTTCACTATTCGAAAGCTACA
>DWAJ01005375.1:0-11588 GCA_018238005.1 Eurema mandarina | reverse complement strand
CCGTTATTTGTACAAAATTATATCACTAAAATATCTATTGTGTTTTATTGTATTGCTTTTTAAATAAATTTACTATCGATTTAACGAAAAATAAGGTTTTTTATCAGAAACAGACAAGCATTTGACTAAAACATATCGAAAAATCTTAATATCGCTTGCCGAGTTTTGGAACTAAAGCTACCCTTATAAGTAGGATCAAACATGAGTTCATATTGAAACTAGTCAAAATCGACGTCCGCGTCGATTGACTTCGAATTTAAAAGAGAAGACTACAAAGTAATAAATTAACAATTTTTTTTTAATAAAAATGTTGAAAGTGTTAATACAGTTTCGAAATCAACAGCGCGATGATTAAAATATCATATCTAGCGTAACTATAAAGATCATGTACATTTAAAATATTTGCTCCCAATTGCATTAGCAAACATTTAATACGTAATAGCCTTGTTCCCTTTCCCGGAATAATACCGTGATACCAAGTATCCTTTGTTTTAATCTTTGATTTAATCAACCTTTACGCCAAAATTTGCGCATCGGTAGAATCGCGCTCGTAATTGACGTATTGGTGCGAGAAAGACGACACGACTGGGGAACCTATCAACGCTCGCGCAACCGACGATCACGCGCCCCGCGCGCCGCGCCTTTACCTCGATACCTTATTTTAGACTTCTGCGAAGGTTTCGTTCAGCGCTAAAGATTCGTGACGCGACCTATACAAATATCCATATTCACAAACGTTTACATTTATAATATTAGTACGAAGTATTATTACTATCACTCAGAAACGTAAACATATTATGAAAAACACAAAAATATGAAGCACTGATTACTGAATGAACATGTAAATACGAATGACTCACTCGCACGCAATAATTTCCCGACGTAAAATCCCAGCCGCAGACGCGAATGAACTGTATGACTTATTTTTTGCACTTACTACTTTAATTTTATTTCCGTGATAGTTTTATGCGAATAGATAATATGAGAATTTGCTGATCCATGGCAAGCTTTCATGAGTATCGCAATATACTTTTCGAGAAACCTCCACCTATTAAAAAAAATGGAAAACAAAGGATTTTTTATAAAAGGGAATAGGTACATAATGGGATAGTGTGGGATAAAAAATTAGACCTAATGACATACTTTATGCCATGCCTGATGCCATTAATTTAACCTTTAATTTACGCCGGTATTCTGAGGAAGGGTTACCATCCCAAGGGAACCGCTATAATTTAGTCTAACAGCCCATAACATAAAAACCATATTTTCTACCATCTACGTAAGGACTTAAGACCGAAGCTTACTACAGACCGAGAATTATTGTTAAATTATATTTTTTTTATCTTATACTTAGTTTATTGTTATTTCACGACGAAACTGAAGTTTATACTTACGAAACAAAACACTTACCTATTAGTTCCACAACTTTTAATTATTATTTATATTGAAATTTCAACTAGAAAACTACGAACTGTGATTTCATGTTGTCTCTTTCTCGCATTACTTACAGAGTGGGACAACAGACAACTGTCAAACGTAAGCTGTCATTCAACATTCTCATACATAAATCTAAATAGAGTTGGGCTGATTTATACTTTACCTGTAACTGTTACTTTTGTAAGTCTAGTAAGCCAGTTAAAAATACCGTTCCTTTAACATCAATATGTTCAAAGCATTTTGTTTATTCTCAAACATACAACAAAAAATATTATGACACACCCAACAGGTTAGAAAAAATATTCAAAACATTGCGGTGTGAAACTATTATTGAATGTTTTAACAAGATTTTTCGCCATTCATACATCGAGAACTCTCAAAAGTACTAAATAGTACTTTCACTGGATGCGTGTAATAACATGTGCAGTGACAGAAAATTAACAAATCTTTTTCTTTAATGTGACATTGATGTAAATGTCGCACTATGCTCTGTAATTGAAAACCTAGGATAGTATTTGTCACTACTCCTGTTGCGACTTACCAGTTACCATTTACAAATAAATACTCCGTACTCATATTCAATACTATCGAGTATAGTATCAGTAGTAAAAGTAGGCAGACTCGTAAGTCGTAACTCGTAAGTATTTAGTTGTAAAAACATAAAATATAACCAGTTTGCTTTTAAGCCTCGAGGGAGGAGGTTGCGTTGTCATTCGATAAAGTTATTTCGAAACTCTCAAACTAATGAAAAAGTAACATTTAATCAATTAACTATTAAAGATTACTTAATATATGTTATATTGGTTGCCGCCGTTTAGTGAAAGTATTGAATTAATCGAGCCGTACTCATTCGTGTGTCGTTGTTTAGTGTGTGAATAGTTTGGAAATTTAGCGTTAGTGGGATTATTCATTCGGTAAGTAATGTTTACGTTTTCTATTTAAAAACTTTTACTTTCCTTTATTTGCAGTACTTGTTTTTGAATCTTAACTATAAGTTTTATGTGTTGACTTCATAATATATTTCTCATTAGAATTTTTATATACATTACCTATCACATACAAGCCAGTATGTTCTTAAATTTAGTTACAAATTAGAATGAAATAAAATCAAAATCGAACAAACGAATATTATGTTAAAAATCCGATTACCGGTACAATAACAACGATTACTAGAGAATTAATAAAAAATAATGACACCAATTACCGGTTTTCAATTTAGCGTTAAATTTTTTTTGTTTTTAATTTTAGGTACAAGTAGTGATTAAAGTAAAACTATTCGAGTCCCTTTTTGTACTTTGCCTAATAATTATTATGTGTTCAATAAAAATTGGAAAAAGAACCCAGGAAAACGGTATTCTAAAAAAAGTCGAATATAATAACCGAATATAGAAATATTCTAATTAAAATGATAGAAAAATAAATAGTTATATTTTATCTGTATAGGACAGTACAAGTTCATACCACATTCTTGTAGGTACTTACAACATTTTTAAATCATAACATCTTTGGTTTATTAAGGCGAAGAGTGACCATCTGTGCTTGAAAAAGATTATATTCTACAAAATTGCGATTTTTTCAATTACCGTTTATTATAATGAATATTACATGAGTAACCAAAACTATCCGTATATTATTGTATTCATTTGTAATTATATTATATTACTTTTAAAATAACGATGTTGCCACAATTGTGATAGTCCCGTTATGCAATTTTATATTATAATCTTGCACGTAATTATGGTAGTAACATAAACTTTTCAAAATTGATTTTTTTACATTGGCAATAATGTACCTGGAATAAAAATATATTTAAGTAGGTAATTTTATTACATTGGCATTAATGTATCGAGAATTAAAATATAGACAACAAATGTTTATATAACTTAGGAAATTGTACTGTACGAACAATGCTATGACTGCAAGATGTCATTGACACGTCTGAAGCCAAATACCGTAACGGTGACAACCTTCCATTTTATTGTCAAAGTTTATTATCTATGATTAAGTAACTTGTAGCTTTTAATATGCAAATTACGTTTGATTATTAACAAAGGCCAACGTTAAAATTTCACGCTGTTATTTGTCTTATTATTTTAAAATAACAACACGGTACGATAAACACAAATATTGTGGAGATTTTTGTCTTAATGTATAGTAAGTTCCTTTCAGGGTTGAGATGTTAAAAATGTAACAGACAAACAAAGATATTATATTCAATTAAATATGTCATTGGCCATTGCAGACAAACTATTCGTGCGTTTTTTCCAGATATAAAGTAACCTATCCTTAATTTCAACATAATGTCGAGATATTTACTAATTTCGTATTTACAATTAAATAAACTTCAATACATTTATTCAAAACTTTATTAAGATATTATTAATTAATTATTATCAGTTTGTTTGAAATGGGAATACGTTGTGATAGCGAATTTCCATATTAAGCCGACAATCCAATCTTTTCTCTTTAAATTTATACCTAACTAGCTATTGCCCGCGACTCCGTTCGCGTGGACTTTCATATAAACTGTGACCCTCCCTTTCCTCTCTTATAATCCTCAAAAATTGTAGCCTATGTGTTATTCTGATGTATAAGCTATATTGTGGTAAAGTTTCATTCAAATCCATTCAGTAGTTTTTACGTGAAAAAGTAACAAACATCCATACATCCATACTTACAAACTTTCGCCTTTATTATAGTAATAGGATAGTACAGACATTTCGTATCGTATTTTTAATATTGATAATATTAAGATTTAAACTTTGCTGCAAAGTAAAGGTAGCAAATGGCTTATTACTCATAGTGACCCTGAATGTCAGGCGTTCACCGTGGGACTGTACCCAAGGTTCCGTGGTAGGAAATCGACTAGCCATTAAAATTCGCATTTTTAATGTTCACGCTCCATGCTTGCAATGCGATATTACTTTGATTGGCGTTATTAACGTTAATTGCTTTTTGAAACTTCAAAATGAAGGAGCCTTCTCAATTCGAACGAATATGTTATGCCTTTTACGATACAATAACTGTTTATTTGGTAATTCGGTGTTGTATAGGAAGTAAGGTTGTTGTAGCATTTACTAGGTGCCTGACTTCAAAACTTTAAAGAGGCAATTATTTAATATACCTACTAAATGAAAAAACATGTTTCGTTCTGTGTAGAAAATTTATTTATACCTTTTTAGTCTACAGTTTGAAATCGGTTTAATTTGGTAAAAAAAATATTTTTGGGTAAGATGTGGTTACTCATTGGTTTTAGTGTCGTGATGAAATTTAACGTTTTAATTTTTTTATTGGCGTATTAATGGGTAATTTAAATATTTTGTAATGAAGTAATATTGAATTGCTTGAATGGTAGGGCCATATAGTGAGGTCAAAATTGTCCGTTCCTATACGCAATGAGTTGGCGCGCTGCAGTCATTCAAGCTTTCTAACTGCTATTATTATTTTATTTATAGCGATTTGGCTTCTATTTTTGAACACTAGCAACACTATAAATATAAAAAAAATCCTCGCTAGTTATACCGGTATCGCTTTAAGCCATATGAGTAAAATCCATATGAGTAAAACACGGAAACAAACAAACACACACTTCTAGCATACCTTAGCAGCATATAGACATTGTTATCACATTTAAAAATCTAACTAACCTATTTTCTTATTTGGTGGCATTTTTGACAATGACATTAGTTTTTTTTTCTTTTGTTCCATTATACGACTCAGCGTACAGAGCTATTTGCACAACTCGGCTAACTGTATCTATTGTACTTGTAGTTTGAAGACATAACACATCTGTATTGTTTTAAGATACCGTATTTTCACACGTGCAGTACTAGTTACTAATTAGTATAGAGAAAACGTCGACATCTTTACTAGTAAATAATATGTAGTCTGAACTCATATAATAAGGTGAAGAGATAGTTTGTTTGTTTGAACGCACTAAATAAAAACCCGGGAAATACAGATTCGAATTGAAATTTTCTTTAAGTGTTTAAAGATGTATATAACCAGGATGGCTTATATACATATGTCCCTACAATATGTTTGAAATAATTATTCCTTTTTGAATGATCTACAAAAAATTACCGTAATATGTCTATCTGTCAACATTGACTCATTATACCATTTTTAGAAGGAAATAAATCGTAATTATAAATAATAAAATAAATTATAATGAACGAAGCCGCAGACAACAGCCAGTAAAAAACAAATAAAAGGAACTGGATACAAATAGAGCAGAAAAGACTACAATACCTACCTACCTACAGATATCAAAACATTAGGACAGACAACAGGAAAATTAAAAAAAAAATACGTATACGTAATGTTTAAAATTTAAATTATAAGACATATCTCTATCCTTGTCTTACATCAGTTTGATGACTGGAATTCCCCTTGTCCAATAATATTAAACTCGAACGACGCTAGAATTCTTTATAACGTTGAACGGTGATGCCTACGTACAAGGTAACCGGTTTTTCTAGATTTTTGTCAGCGAAAATGATAATATTACTCATAATGTGGTCACATAACTGTATTAACGACACCTGTTCTGTTTTTATTAAATGTGGAAACTCATACATACTACGTTGTGTATATTTATTATATATTTTTACAATCTTTAATATTAAAAATGAATCGCAAAATAATATTACTGTATGTATTAAGATGGACGACCATTTGGCGCAGTGGTAGCACAACTGCTTTCTGCGCGAAGGGTCGTGGGTTCGATTCCCACACTACGGAAAATATATTTGTAATTTAAATTTGTATTTTCTGAGGTCTGGGTGTTGCTATGTATTGTATGTATGTATTTACAAAAGAAAAGTGTGTATATTTAATTTATTCCGTTATCTCGTTGGCATAACACGAGCTTCGGCTTAGCTTGGAACTAGATGGCGTTGTGTATAAATGTCCTGAAAATATTATTTATATATACTTAAACAAAATATAAATGGTATGTCCAAGGTATAAGGTTTCGGGTCTGGATAGGTATAGCGTGAACGAAGTCGCGTTATAAATCATAAAAATAGACAATCTTTGTTTCCATGAATTTACTTGCGAATTCATAATAAAAATACGTAAGCAAACATACATATGAATATTGCTTATTCTGACAAACTAATGCTGGGATATCAACCCTGCATCTAATCCATCTACATGGTAACCTTCAAACAAATTCGTACAGCAGTTTTTGCTTGAAACATTAATATCCAAACAATACAACTTTTGCGTTTATAAAATTAGTAAGTCATTTTATAAAATTGAATTATATAAGAATAATTAAATAAAATACCTTCACTAAACTGAATGTTGACGTATTTTTAAGTTCACATCAAAATAAAGAGGAACAATGAAGTATCAGAAAAAGTAACAAAAATGGTCTAAGGTCATTCTTGTCTTAAAAAATGTGGCCTCGACTCGCCCGCTCAAAGGCTTTTTTCCTTGTAGGTAAGTTGTAACCACTAGAATGTCTTAAACTTATGTCAGAACTCAGAATAGATTGACAGCGTTTTTCAATTACAGAGCATAGTACGACATTTCCATCAATGTCAAATTAAAGAAAAACATTTGTTAATTTTATGTTAGATTATTCATTAAACAGGCATTTATTATAATATTCAGTGACCCAGTTACTATGCATTCTACTTACGTATATTCACACAAAACCTTGAAATAAAATAAAATAATTTTAATAAAAGATAATGTGCTTCCTAAACATGCCTTAATTTTTACAAACGAAATGCAATGTACAGATTTAAATATACCTACCTACATTTCGTTATTTATAATTTAGATTATAAAAAGTTTATTTGTAAACCAACATCTTTTTTTTATATTTTTCTGTAATAGTACGTTTTCGTAATATCATTACATAGTACCTATAAAACAAATTCGCGTTCTTCTGTCTGTCCCTAATTATAATGCTTAAATCTTTTAAACTTCGCAACCAATTTTTATGCAGTTTTTTTATCACATGGTTTTACATGCATAATGCGTGTAAAATCGCGGAACGTGGTTAGCTATTTTATCTACAAAAGTCGACTTTACAACTTGTGGCAAATTTTTCCACGCGATCAAAACATAATACAATTAACAATCACATTAGAGTCACAAGTTCAAGAGATAACGTGTCCATTATTTTCTTCTTAAAAAGTAGGGGGCAAACGAGCCGGCGAGCCATCTGATGGAAAGTGGTCATCGCCGCGCCGCCCATCAACACTCGTAGAGCTTGACAGCTCTGCAGTGGGTTGCCTGCCTATTAAAAAGATGAACACTCTCTTCTTGAAACACCCGAAGTAGTAATACTACAAGTCAAACATAAATTCTCATAACGAAACGTAGGAAGTAAATCTCAGTGACACAGGCGTTCTGTCATACACTATATTCGTTCGGAAAAACCGCACGTCATGGGAATTCGACATTGTTCTATTGAGAGCTGTCACTTTTGATGAAATTAATAAATTAATAATTACGCATAAATTTAGTTTTATTGCGGAGCTTTTTAAGAATGTTTATTGTATATGATTAATTGGCCGCGATAGGCGGTTTATAGAGATACGAAATATCCGATATGTTAATCCAAGGTGTTCACTACGAGTATGCCAACCCCATTTAGTAGTGTTTGTTTTAAGGACTGCCTAACTAGCATCCTCATAAACTTATATAATACATCAAAAGTCTTACGGCCAAAAACTCATACGCAAATTAAATTTAAGCACGCCTTAAGACTCGTAATTTTGACAAAATTGTATGGCGAACTGTGTCATATCGGACCGGTTTAAGTTGTACTTAATTTTAAGTTGCGTTTCAGTATTCCGGCATTAGTAGGGCTTTTTCAGAGGGAAAAATCTCCTTTCGGATACCCGTCCCAGGGGGGAGCACATATACGCAGCGCCATCTAGTCCTACGTGAAGCAGACCTAATGTTATGGCAACTAGATAACGGATAAATTACACCTACATATTTTTCCCTTGTAAATACTTCGTAAATATGTATAACGAGTTACTACATATGACATAAAGCAATAAACAGATAAAAAAATATTATTAAAATATTTACGCAAGCAAAAGCCAACGAATTATATAATGTTACTACTTACTATAATCAATTGCAATGCTGACAGTTGCTTAAGAACCGGTTCAGTGACGTCACGGAGCCCTGGCCGAGATTGTCACTTGGCTAATACATTTTTTGACCTTCTATACCTATGTGCATGTGAAAAATAATACCAAGTTTAGAATTTTAAAGTCACGACTTTATTTAAAAAGAAGTCTATTTTTTATTGCATGCACCAAAAATCCAGAATTTAGGGATCGCGAAAAATTAATTTTTACGCTTAGGTTTAAGAGATATTCTAAATTATCTGATAAAGGTCACACTCACTATTAATCAATGTTAAGGGAATATCAGCAAAAAAGATACGAAACAATACAATAACAAATATGTACACAACTTTATTCGACTCCGTTGATGTCTTTCCCACGATATTATTGTCATGATACATCTAACTATCAATCTTTTAGTCCATTTGTTTAAAGTACGGTTAAAGACATTATTGGGGGGTTCCCTCCTCGAGTCCTTAGCTATTTAATTTACTATTAACTAAAAAGATAGTCTCATCTTGCTCTTGAGAATTTTCTTAATTAAAGAACCCTTTTGCCATCGATATGAAAATATATCCGTCTTATTATGTGTGTGTTAACTTTAAGGTCTTGAATCGCTAAATATATCTAAAAAATGTCCGATCTTAAAGGGTATAATTCTCTATGAAAAACCCTTTTCAAATAAAGGAAAATACAAAATCTATATCTAAAAATACAAATGCAATAACGTTTTAAAGATGATGTTTCTAGTGAAAAATTTAGACAAATTTAAGGAAATTCACAAACGCTGGCAACTCACGTAGGTACGGTTCGTACACTCTATAGACCCCTAGTTAGCAGAGCACGTGAATGCGAGACGGTGTTGCTATGTAAGTTTCGCAATTTTTCTTGTTACTTGGAAAAGTTGATTATGCTATTTTTTCAAAACGACAGCAAAATAAAGATCGAGTACCGGTATATAGTATAAGGTTTTCGGATCAGACACTTGTTTTGTAACACACTGTATATCTTTCGTGTTATCTTATACCCTACAACTACCCTTATTTTCTCCTTGCCTACAAACCATCCTCGTACTTCAGGGAATATAACAAAAAAAGAATTATCAGAATCGGTATAGCTGTTATCAAGTTATACACTTTGTCACATATATGGCAATTCAATTTTGATATTATTGATTACAGAAAAATAGAACTAGATTTTTAAATTTATTAGTGACAAAAAATCCCAGTTGAAATCGTAATTACAACCAGTAGCATGCGCAAAACAATTTAACATAATGGTTGTAGAAAGAAATCGTTTTAAAATGGATGCATTGTAAAATATTGATTTTAAGGCCATCGCCCTTTAGCACAATATTACATGTAGGTAGGTATAATATGCGTCATTTATGTTTAGCGATTGACGAGAATAGCTGCGCATCGATAGAATCGCGCTCATAATTGACGTATTAGTGCGAGAAAGACAACACGACTGCGACAACCAATCAACGCTCGCGCACCCGACGATCACGCGCCCTGCGCGCCGGGCCTTTACCTCGATACCTTATTTTTGACTTTTGCGCAGTTTTCGTTCAGAGCTAAAGATTCGTGACGCGTACTATACAGGAAAATTATTAAGTAATTCATTCCTAAAAATGGATAACCTATATTATATGTAATTCGTTCGTAGGAGTTAAAGTAAAAAAATCAGATTATATTAAGTTCAAAAGTAATATTAATTGTAAGATTATCTTTTACAAATAATAAGGACATTTTTACGACATGATGTTTTATCATAAAAACGTTTATTAACATCCTATACTATAATCTCATTCAAAATAACTATTCTCGCCCACAAATTTAGGTACCATAATAAATTATAATAAAGAAAGCTTATCGCTACAAGAAATAAATTAATGTTGACGTGTAATTGGGTTACCAATGTAGGTTACAGGGGTCTTTAAATATTCAATTCGTTTCTTGGCTCGGTCAAGGAACTGTGGTAAGAAACACAGTTTTGGTAAGGGTTGCTAAGCAATGTTTCAATTTAGTTGACCTAGATGCCTTGGCAAAGTGTTAAGAAATTCAAGTTGAACTACTCGTTATAATAATAACAGACTCAAAAAATATTTATAATAGCTTCAACCCGTGGCTTCGCTCGCATTGAATTAATGAAATAAATATCGGAAGTAAAAAATAGTCTGCGCCATTCTGATACCTCCAGATATATTTATACCAAATTTAATGATGTAAATTAAAAAATTAAAAATTAATTGTTGATTAATTAATTTTAAATTTAATTTAAATTTAATGTATTTGCGTAAAAGCGTAACAAAAACTTATAATATTAGAAACAATGATATTATATTAAATAGATACGTTATAAGCGCAAATTTTTGAAGACGGAAAACATTCTAATTAGGATCTTACCTTTAGGTGCTTGGTTGCCGGTGCATTCACGCGCAACTGACAACACTATCTCTTTTTTTCTCGTTGGTTTACCATTTATCTCTTTTCTATCGTTTTGAGTTGTATGTATGTGTGCTGCCGCTGCTGTGCGGAACACTTTTTCGGTTGATTTATATGGTTATAACATAATATTATCATTGATAAGTAAGGATTAGTTAAATTGATTATCTGTTCCCGGCATTCATTCTTTTTTATACAGGTTTTTTTTTAAATACATAGATTGATTTTAGTTTCTTTCAGTTGTTAGTTAATATTTAATTTTGACATTTGTCCTTTGTACAATATTTAACTAAGCAAATCCAACATAGTCGATTGGACTGAATTCTTTGCAAAGGCCGGCGAGGTTTAGCCTTGTCTGAACTTACAAGTTTCTCTGAGTTCCGACGCGTTTGGAATGCGATTGATTTTATATAGATTATACTAGCCCGCGTCTCCGTCCGCGTGTACTTTCATATAAATTTTGATCCCCCCTTCCTACCCTTATAACCCTTTTTCTCACTTAAAAGTAGCCAATGTTTTTTCTCAGGCTCTAGACCATCTGTGTACCAAATTTAATTTCAATCGCTTCAGTAGTTTTGGCGTGAACGCGTAACAGACAGAC
>DWAJ01005374.1:0-11590 GCA_018238005.1 Eurema mandarina | reverse complement strand
TCGCAGAGCACGCAACGGAAGCCCTCAAATATGAATAATTTTCCCCTTTTTTCCATATTTTTCATTATATCTTCGCTCCTATTAGTCGCAGCGTGATGTTATGTAGCCTAAAGCCTTCCTCGATAAATGGTCGATTCAATAAAAAAATAATTTTTCAATTCGAACAAGTAGATCCTGAGATTAACGCGTTCAAACAAACAAACAAACAAACTCTTCAGCTTTATATATTAGTATAGATTTGACAAAACCGTGTGTTCCTTTCAGTTATTCTGTTGCTGCTTATAAGTATGGTAGCTTGTTCATTCGCCTACGTGCAATGCCCGTGTCGTTTGTACTACAAGCCGGTCTGTGGGACCGATGGTTTCGACTACGCAAACGAAAGCTGTCTTGAATGTCAGTCAGTTGTCAAAGTGGCTTACAGGGGCGATTGTAGACAATAATAAGTTGTTAGACTTTGAATAAAGATTTAGACTTTGACTTGGATTTTGATTTTAATAATCTTTTTGTTTTTTTTTTCTTCTTTCGTCTATGGCTGCCAGGAAGAGATTACTGTGTAGCGATAATGTTGCCATAAAGAAAAGAGTTACCCTAAATAGACGGGAATCCATTTCCACCTCTTAAAAGAAAAAGCTTACACAATTTTAAAAACATAAAAATAATGCTTCTATTAATTAATTTTACATTTTTACAAACGACCTGAGCTAATAGATCGATTAGTAAATGTAATTTTAATTATCAGTAGAGTATATAAACCTTATAGCATACAATTTCTTTATACTTCTTTTTTTGGATCAGAAGAGAGTAGAACATAATATGTCAACTAAAACTGGTAAGCTTTTTATTTTTATACAAATATATGAAAAAGTTTAATATAAGAAAGAACATTCACGATCAAATCTATTTCTCTCGTCAAAAATATATGGTGGAAAATATAGCATTAAAAAAGCATATATTATTCGGTCGAATTGAGAAACCTCCTTTTTCTGAAGTCGGTTAATAGGAGTTGACGTATCTTATATGTCATAACACATAATTTATTTAAAAGCAATTCCATTTCTCTTTTCGTGTAATAATAGTACATAAACAGTAGATCATTCCACTAACTTCTTTTGAATTTATTAATTTTCCATTTTCCCATTCATTTATCTATCGATTTTCCTTTTATGTAGCTATTCGTAAATGGGTATATGTGCTTTGTTACGTATATGCATATATGTAACATAGCACATGTAATTACCTGTAATTTATCCGTTATCTAGTTGCCATAACACAAGCTCTGCTTACCGTGGGACTAGATGGCGCTGTGTAATAAGTGTCCTGATCATTAATTTCTTTTATTTATTCATTAATTCTTTTATATAATTAATCAGGAACCGGTATAGGTCCCGGTCTGACCGATAAAATATAGTATTAGTATATTCCTTTGAATGTTAACTATTCTGTTGTTTTTCAGTTCTTCTGTTACTGCTAATAAGCATGATTGCATGCTCATACGCGTACGTGCAATGTCCTTGTCCTATATTCTATCGTCCTATTTGTGGATCCGATGGTTTGACCTACCCAAATGACTACTGTCTCAAGTGTCAGACTGTTGTCAAAGTGGCTTATGAAGGGGAATGTAAAAGCAATTGAAATACGAAGGAAGAAAATACATTATAAAAGAAGACCTACTTATAATGTCAAATGCTCTGTAGAATTTAATATTAAACAGTATTTATTAAAACTTAAGTCTTTTTTTCATAAGGTAGCTTTGTCGTTGAGAAGTATTGTTTCAAGCTGTACCCTAACCTTTTACCTACCTCATCTATTTGAAACATATTTTTGAGATATTTTATAAAATAATTGGCAGGATTTTAATTAAAGTAGATCATATTTATGGTAACTAAAAAAAATCTAAAAATAACGTTGTATTTTCGGTCTTATATAGAGAACATTATTTTAAAATTAGGACAAAATCTAGTTCAAGTTAAAAACCACTTTGTTTAAAGCATTATCAAAGTAAAACAAATTCATTACTTCTTGTTATTAAAATCGTTTTGAATCAAATGAAAACTCATTATCCATTGCGTAAGCGTTTATTACATTAGGTATATAACATTACAGGTTAACATATGAAATAATATTGCACGAATCCGTTACTTTAAAATCCTTAACAATTCTTTAATCAATGAAGATAGCCCGGCAAAACTCTGATCCTGTGAGGTCCAGCGAAAGCATTCTCGTACGCCGGTTTATAATTGTCATCATCGTCACCATCAATCAACGAACGCTTCTCAAAATGGCGGCGTCCTTCAAGATGGCCGTCCTCTTCAACCGACTTGACATCTCTGCAAACTGCACTTTGAACAAACACAGCAATTAGAAATGCAATTAAAACGAAAAATGCTAGCTTTTGCGCCATTTTTATAACTGTTAAGTATGAGTACGTGTGAGATATCATTGAATGCGATTTCTGCGTGCCTTTTATATGGATTTCATGTTATTTTAAATAATTTACACGGTCTCGGCAATGATGGGCACATGATTGTTGGATTAAATCATTAATGTTTATTTATATCTTAGAATATAACATATAATCTACATATACTATATCTAATATTATTCATGTATTATGATGGTAGGAATTGTAGCCATACATTGAAGACAGTGTGTAACATATATATTCATTCATCTTAGTACATAGCTATATGGAAAAAATATACTTCCTGGATTATTTGGGCTAGTTTTGATCTTAAATTGTTTGTGGAAGCTCCAATACAAACAGCTCTTACCTCTAGTATGTACTAGATATTACAATACAAGAAGTATTTTAGAAATCCACCCTTCACACATAACGGAAAAAGTAGTGAGTATTATCATTGATTTAAATGTTTATTTAAATGAACTACCAGGTCCAAACATACCCTGTAAACCTGGTAAATATACATGAAATTAGATTAAACAAAAAGTAAGCAATAAAAATAGAATATAAAGGTATTTTTAACCGACTTCAAAAAAGGTGAGGTTTCTCAATTCAAATTTCTTTTTTATGTATCTTCGCGCGTAATTGTCGTTAATAGACCGATAGATATTGATGATTTTTTTTGTTGGAAAAGTGATTTTTCGCATCCCATTAGACGATCTAATCACGATAAGAAGATGGCACACCTTTAAAATTATAACTATATATTAAATGAAAATACGAATTACTGCGTGCGAAGTACCTAAATTTGATTTTGCGTGTTATTTTGAAGTCGGTTTATTTTGTTTATATTATTTATTTAACTAACAGGATAATTGGCGGTGTGTCATTTTATATTTGTATTTGTGTAGTGTGAATGATAATACAGTCGGGATGACCTATAAAATATGACTCGCCCCTTAGCCCTATTGTTTATTAATAATTATCTGTGTGATCTATATTTATACTCTATGTTAGGTATGACATAATAGTAAAGATTTGACAGTTTGTTTGAATTGAATAAGCTCCAAAAGTTTATTTATTTATTATTTATTTATTTATTTTATTTAATACACAGACAGGATACAGTCATCGCATGATAATATATAAGCTTAGTAGTAACTGCACGAGACAGTATCCCAAAATAGTGTACATATCAACTTAACTAAACAAAGAGCGGTGGGGGAATATGATGATTAGTATCATCATATTATTCACGTATACAGAGAAAAAAAAACAGAACATTTACTATTGATATTATGTGACATATTGCATATTGCAGTATTAAATAAATAACTAAAGTAAAATATCTTGTTTTACTTGAATCAATTCAGGTTATGGGCCCAGGCACTTAATCCTGCAAATTCAAGTTAAAACTTAAGAGTAAAATACTGTTTTCGTCGGAAAAATACTATCGGCGTCTGCGCGTCATTCCACGTGTCGCCATTTTAGACGCTAAGCCGGTGGGAAAGTTAAATACTTGTTACTACAAGGACAGGACGAACAGGAAATAAAGAAACACAATGGAAGAGATCAAAACACCCGTTTCTCACATCAAACTAGAAGGAATATCTAATTGGAATGTTTGGAAATTCCAATCCGTCGTATTGCTTCGGAGTCAAGATTTACTAGACGTGGTTCAAGGAGCCAAGGTGAAACCAATGCAGGCGGCTGAAATTGCAAAATGGGAGAAACTCGACGCAAAAGCCCAAACGTGGCTTGTGACCAGAATGACAGAAAATGTGATGACGCACATTCTAACCTGTACTACAGCAGCTGAAATGTGGAAGAAACTCGCTAGTGTTTACGAGCAAAAGTCTGAAACTAGTATACATATCGTTCAACAGCGGTTCTTTCAATATAAATATGATGATGGCACGGATATGTCTACGTTTTTATCTAAAATTGAAGAATTGAAGAATCAGCTAAAACAGTTGGGAGAAGATATTTCAGAAAAATTCATCATAACAAAAGTGTTGATGTCGCTTCCAGCACCCTATAAACATTTTGTCTCAGCATGGGAATCTGCACCGGACGACAAACAAACGTATGACAACCTTGTTGCTAGACTACTAATAGAAGAGGAACGACTGAAAGAAAAAGAAGAAGTACCTCAACAATCATCTGCCTTCTTTGCAAAGAAAGTGCAACAGAAGAATGTAAAGTGCTTTAGGTGTAATAAACTGGGACATTTTCAAAGTGAGTGCAGTGGTAATCGCAATAATAACTATAATTCAAACAGTGGTTATAGGCCGGTCAAAAAGTGTCTTTACTGTAAGAAAAATGGACATTTAAAAAGTGAGTGTTGGTTCAAGAAAAATAAAGAAAAAGACACTGCTAGTAATGCATTTGTGGTTGTGAATTCTGGCGAACATTTTGAAAAATCGCAATGGTTGGTGGACACTGGCGCTAGCCAAAACATGTGTCGCGATCGCAGTTTGTTTACGTCATATTCTCCAGTATCGGATAAATCGGTGATCATCGGAAACGGTAATGTAATAAATGCGCATGGTTGCGGACAGGTGGCGCTGCAAGTCTATGACGGAAGAAAGTGGATAAATACAACCATAGACAATGTTCTACACGTTCCAGAATTAAAAACAAACTTGTTGTCTGTGAAATGTGTGACAGAAAAAGGTTATGTTATGACTGCAAACAATAACATTTGTAAATTTAGCAAACAGAACAAAGTGTGTGCTGTGGCCAAGCGTAAAGGGGAATTGTACTTTATGGACGTACGATATAAGTGCAGAGAAGCAAATGTGACCCGTGTACAATCGAGTTTAAAAGAATGGCACGAAAGATTAGCTCACCAGAACTTACAATATGTAAAAACAGTTCTTAAAAACAATAATATTTCTGTGCAAGATAATACTGAAGAAAAATGTGAAAGCTGCTTGGAAGGCAAAATACATCGTCTGCCTTTCAATGCAAGTGAAACAAAAACAAGTAAACTATGTGAAGTAATACATGCAGACACCTGTGGACCCATGGAGGTATCGTCAGTGGGAGGTTCCAGATACTTTGTTATATTAAAAGATGATTACTCAAACTTCAGGTCAGTGTATTTTGTGAAAGGGAAGGATGAAGTGAAAAACTGTATTAAAGACTTTATAAACAAAGCTCAAAATATGACTAAGAACAAAATACAAATCTTTCGAAGTGATAATGGTACAGAGTTCACAAACAAAGGAGTGCAAGAGCTATTTGCAAGACATGGTATTACACACCAAACAACAGTACCATATACACCGGAACAAAATGGTAAAGCAGAACGTGAAAACCGAACACTGGTTGAAGCAGCAAGAACAATGCTTTGTGCAAAACATTTATCAAAAAAATTATGGGCAGAAGCTGTTCACACGGCAGCTTATGTAATAAACAGGACTGGGAATAGTAATGAGCCTGGAAAAACACCATTTGAGACATGGACAAACAAACATTTTGACATACACCAATTAAAAACCTTTGGTATTCCTGTATTTGCTCATATAACAAAAGAGAAGAGGCAAAAATGGGACTCAAAAGGGGAGAAAGGTATCATGGTAGGTTACGGAGAAGATGTCAAGGGCTACAGAATATTCTTTCCAAAGAAAAACAAAGTTGAAATCAAGAGAGATATTGTTTTCTTAGAACAAAATGAGAAGAAAAAGGAAGAGTTGGTCTTGTTAGAATATGACACAAGCACGGGAATTAGTCAAACCCAAGTAACTAGTAATGATAATGATAACGAGGGTATGGAGCAGCAGTCTAGCGTGATTGAGAGACCTTCAGATGTATCAGCGGCAAGTGATGAAAGTACATATGAGCCTTGTTCAAGTGAAGAGGGAATGAGTGATGAAGAGGATAGAAACTTATCACCACGCCAAAAGAGTACTCGCATCAGGAAACAGACATGATTTTATTATTGTCACTATGTTTCAACTCAAGATAAATAACCTAGAACATATAGAGAGGCAATGCAACATGCAAATGCTGGAAAATGGCAAGAAGCTGTACAGAGAGAATTAGAAACTCTAAAAGAAAACAATACATGGGACTTCTGTGAAAAACCTTGTGATGAAAAGACTATTAGTAGTATGTGGGTATTTAAAATTAAAAGTTGTAATGGTAATGTTCAGTATAAGGCTAGATTAGTGGCTAGGGGGTTTGAACAAAATGATATGTTAGATTCATATGAGATTTATGCTCCAGTAGCAAATTTGTCAACTTTTAGATTATTTGTTTCCGTTGCAACTAAATTAAATTTACCTATCTATCAAATGGATGTAACAGGGGCTTTTCTTTATGGTAGAATTGATGAAAAAGTATATGTTCAATTACCGGAGGGTGCCTATAGTGGGGATGATAAATTTGTTAAATTAAACAAATCTTTATATGGTCTAAAGAAATCTCCAAAATATTGGAACGATAAATTTAACTTAATAATAATGAACCAAGGTTTTATAAGATCTCAGAGTGATACTTGTTTGTATACAAAAATTAATGGGGATTCCAAAACATATGTATTATTGTATGTTGATGATGTATTATTTTTTAGTAACAATGAATCAGAAATTTGTGACCTTAAGTCATTTTTAAACCGAGAATTTAAAATGAAAGACTTAGGTTTAGTGTCTAATTTTGTGGGCATAAGAGTAAGACAGGACTTGAAAAATAGAGTCACTGAATTAAGTCAAAAAGAATATCTTGAAAATATTTTACAAAAATTTGAAATGCAAGACTGTAAAGAAATGTCTACTCCTATGGACCTGAATTTTAATTTTAAAATATTAGAAGAAAAATGTGATACTGTTATTGATATAAATATTGAAAAGAAATGTAGAAAGATAATAGGTTGCCTGTCATATGCAGCATTAGGAACACAACCAGATATTTGTATAACTTTATCAATTTTAAGTAGATTTCAGAATAAGGCAAACAATTTTTTGTTAACAGCTCTAAAAAGAGTTTTAAGATATATTAAATATTCTATTAATTATAGTCTAATATATAAGTGTAATGAAGAGATGCTGGTAGGATATTGTGATGCTAACTGGGGAGGAGATTTAAAGGATAGGAAATCAACGACTGGTTATTGTTTTATGTTTTCCAATTGTTTAATTTCTTGGTGTTCAAAGAAACAAGCAAGTGTAAGTTTGTCTTCTACGGAATCAGAGTATGTGGCAATCAGTATGGCAGCTAGTGATGCTTGTTGGTTTATTAATTTATTAAATAATTTTGGTTTTAATAGTGTTTGTCCAGTAGTCATGTTCAGCGATAACCAAAGTGCCATAATGGTAGCTAATACTGATAGTGTTAAGCGACTTAAACATATAGATATTAGATTTCATTATATTAAAGAGTTGATTAAAATTGGTAAATTGGTATTAAAATATTTAAAGACTGAAGATCAGATTGCAGATATGTTTACCAAAGCTCTTAATAAAAACTTGTTATTAAAATTTATAAATATGTGTGGCTTGAAAGAAAATTAAGTTTATTTTGTTATATTAATTTATAGGTATTACATTGAAGGGGGGTGTTAGTAAAAACTCAATGTTATACATAAATTAATTATCTGTATTTAGGATGGCAACATTAGTTTACTCTTCTCTATGGTTTCTAAGCATGAAAATGTAATGTGTTGTAAAAGTGTTTTGAGAGTATTAAATAAATAACTAAAGTAAAATATCTTGTTTTACTTGAATCAATTTAAAAAGTAATTGACGGTGTCCGCGAACCGGCGAGCAGTCAGTCCGACTTTGACCTCGCGACGCGCACCTTTTGTTTATTATCTCGGAAAGTTTATTATATGCTATACTGTGTCTTGTGTCTGTTTCTACTGCGAATTTCTCCTTCCGTGTTGTGACGCAATAAACTGTATGTACTTTTTATCTATTCTTTCACTATTTATCCTTCTCTTATAAAGTGATTGGTTTATCCTATATAAAGTATCAGACTATAGTTTATTCCCCCATAACTGGTGACCCCTTTTGGACATTCATATTTCATAATGAGCAGTGATAGTCCGACACATTTACAACGTAGCGTACGTGCACGCGGTCCCGTAAAAAAATGTGATCGCGTGCCCACAAACAGTGACGGCACGTCCAACGAACTACTTCGTGTTGGTGTGCGCATACCACCTTTTGGCCGGAGAAACCGTTAATATGGTTCCACAGATAGAGGCGCAGTTCAACATGTCGCATGTCACAGACGACGTGACAAAATCTGAGGAAGTCGAGGATATTATTACCAGCCCGCCAACGACGGGCAAATATGACACTTTAAAAAGCGAGTTGATTAAACGCCTTTCAGTTTCTAAGGACAAAAAAGTTAAACAGTTACTTTTAAATATTTCATAGTGATGATAATGGACAACATTAAAATTTAATAGATTGTTAAAAAACCCACTTTTTGGTGAACAATGACTCAGGAATACAATATTTTTCACCCGAAATATGGCTATGGAATGCAAAACAACTCCGATGCACAAGATAGAAATAATAATCAGAAGAGATCCGGACGCCTTATAAAGCCTACAGAGCGATTTATGCCTGCATGAACTCTACTAAATTATATATCCATAATCCGTTACAGATTTGTAGCTTATACAATCAACTTCTGCTTATTTAATACCATTCAATTGTTTTACTTCGTACAAAAATGGATACAAGTCAAAGTCGAGAGAAGCTGATCATCGCCCAAAATGGAGCAGACAACCGAGCAGCCACGAGTTAGTTGCAAGAGGTGACTCACGACAAGCTATATATAATAGCTTTTGTGATCATGGCGGCACTCCTCGCTGCTGCAGTATGCACACGAGGCAAGAGCTGCAGGGAGCACGTGTCAATCGCAGAGCACGCAAGCCAACCCACGCCGTACCAGCGTACTCCGTAGCCTGACCACGGCAAGAGTCAAGAAGTACTTGTACCACCAGTAAGTGTGCGATGTGAAGTGAATAAATATGAAAGTTTAGTGATTATTTAGACAGTAAGGTATTATAATCGCATTTTATCATTATTATTGCATACTATTCTATATACTCATATCATATTATTAAATGAATATTGTTTAGTTATATACGTGATTTTAGTACTAGGCGGGCTCTCGGAGTAGGTACTTTCACCGATTTCGATGCAAAGAGAGCCCATCGTGCATCTGCGACCCCCAAAAAGAGAAAACTGTGACGCACCTCCTCATTGATTGTCCTGTATACGGCAGACAGCGGAAGGACCTAGAAACAAAAATAGGTTTAAAATTAGACCAAACAAACTTAAGCCGGATCGTCCTGGACCGATCTATTAGAAGGGACTTCATGGCCTTCAGCCTAAAAATAATTCAAGAAAAAAGTATGAACCTTAGAAACTGGACCAACCGCCTGACTCCGAGACGAACGGACGTGTTTCGTGAGCTCAGCTTGAAAAATTATTTTAAAATATTTCTACGAAGTTTAAACTATTTCTCTACTGTTTCGAACACAGTGTGTGTGTAAACAGTGCGAGCTTGTATCATAAAGTGTAATTATTAGTATTAAAGCCCAGTTAGGTACAAAAATTTTGAGCCCAAGATCACCCAGATCGCCCCAGTAAAACCCAAGTTATAGATATTTTAAGTTTTGCATAACAATAAGTACATATTGTTTACATTTAACATAAAAATGTCAAAAAAACTTTTTACTAAATTCGAAGATCGAAACTGGAGTGTAATATTGTAACTGTACAGAGAAATATTCTATGCTCAAATAAGTAGATATATAACAAAGGGAACAAATGTCCCTGACAAGAACTAGTCAGGGGAAGAGGCAAAAAAAAACAAAGCACTAGCGCGGAACAACGTGCACTCGGCGGTTAGCGCTTGACATGTAAACCTGTTTTAAGATTTTCAGATGTTATCTTAATAGAAATGCATCAGGATGTTGTATTCAAATTTTTATCTTTGAAAAAATATCAGTAACAAATCTAAAAACTCTATAGAATTAACAGAAATATCATCTTCTGATGAAGACATAAATTCAGTGAATAAATTTGCATCAAATAGGAATTTAAATTTTTAATTTTTAAATAATATTGCTTTTCGTTATTTTTAAATGACAATGTTAACTATTTTTGGGAATCTACAATTATAATTTTTATTTTACGATTATTTCTCTCGAAATTTAAAGTGCAGCCATTAGAATCCAGACGAATAATCTTCGACTTACCATTACTACCATTACAAAATCACCCACTCCATTATAGACTCTCGCGAACTACTAGCTCACATAAGCCTTAACATTAATATTAGTGCCCGTAGATCTAATGAAGTCAATCTATTTTCCCTACAAATTTATAAAAATAACATTTCGTATTACAACCCTTTGACCAGGATGGCTCGTCAGTATAACGAGATGGCAAGGAGCAATCACTTACTTGTGGATATATTCTGTAACAATATTAATAAATTCATCAGTGTCATTAAAGGCATCCTCCATCGTAGGTTAAGTGCTGACCCTTGTGGCCCGGGTTGCTATACCTAAATGACTTGACCCACCCTCATCGTTAGCTGGTGTCGAGGAACTTCTTATTCTTTTACTATGTTACCTTTAATAGTCATGAGCTTTTTCATTATTGTAACATTAATTTTGCAATTCATATAGTTTTACGTTAGAATCCAGTTCATAACTCTTAGTTTTAAGTTTATTTTTGTTCATTTTACAATTTGACGGAACACATTTTCCGACAGATTGTAAAACACCCAAGTAATGTGACACGTTAAATTGTAAAATGACATAAGTAACTTACGCGTGTGCTGGCTAGTATGAACTCTTGTTGGGCTTATGCTGCTAGTATCGAAGAGATTAAGATATGTCCTTTTGCCATCTATAGAGACAAAGCCTTGAGTCCCGGAGGGGGACACTATGATATCTTCATTGTTATGCATGTTAATATTTTCGATGTGTACTGAAATATAATTTTAATTATTAATTTTAGAGGGTAAAGTGAAATGAAAATGAAAAATGAAAAATATTTATTTTCTGAGTAAATTTGAAAACAAATACTTTCAGAAAGTCTACATGGTGCCTACCACCGGTTCGGGAACTAGCCCGGCGAGAAGAACCGGCGTAAGAAACTCGCACGGGTCCCACACTTTTTACCAAAAAAGGGGGAAAAAAATCATCTTTTAAAA
>DWAJ01005373.1:0-11591 GCA_018238005.1 Eurema mandarina | reverse complement strand
TCGAATTCTGATTAGTGGTTTAGAAGTTACGAGGGAACAGATGAACATACATACATACATACATACATACATAGCCTGTCAAAATCATAACCCTCCTTTGGCTTTGCCGTAGTCGGGTAAAAAGTAAGGATTTTGATTAGACCTTAACATGGGAATAATAGCATCTCTGAATTTCAATCTGTTTTTTTTTAATAATAATAATAATAACTCTTTATTGTACACACAAGAAGAAATAACATAACAAGCAGCAAGAGAAAGAAAATAAATAGTACAACAGGCGGTCTTATCCCTACAGTGATCTCTCCCAGACAACCTAAGACCCAGGAAAAGCTGACAAGAGAAAAAGGTGGTGTAAAATAAAAGAAAGATAATGATAAGAAAACTAATAAAAAGAATAAGTAATAAATATTGTCCATTGGGTTTTTATAGATTTTTTTATACCTAATGAATATTTGGTCAAGATTACAAAACTACATAATTGATAATAGTGAAATATTTCATTTTAATTCATGTTTCTTGTATTCGGAAATTTACTCATAATATTATCATTTTATTTTTTAGTCACGACACTTGTTAAACTATTTTTGTAGTAACGTGCCTAGTTTGTAATTCTTAACGTTTGAAAACTTAAACGTACACATTATAACTTAGTTTAAAATAGTAGCTCGTTTGTTTGTCCTTATGTATGCTTATATCTTTAAAACTACGCAACCGATTTTCGTACCATTTTCTTTATCATATAGAGTGATTCAAGAGGAAGGTTTTTGAGTATAATACATGCATTATTGCGAGAAGAACCGCGGGGCGCGGGTAGTATTAGATATCATAAATTTGTTCCCCGCTCAAGGCGTCGGTGCCGTGAATATGATCTTATTGTGAAAAATAAAACATTTTACGAACGTATAGAGTATCTGAAGAAAATCTCATACAAGAGGTGGATGTTAGCGCTTTATTGTATGCTTCGGGGTATAATATAATATTCTAGAGGTTTTTGACGTCAAATTACAGATTATACAATTGTATAATCTGTATCCAATATGTAAGGGCATTATAAAATGAATTTTTATAAATTAAAGAAGAGTTTCTTGACTTTGTTAGGGCGTTATTTTGTATATTAAAACTAAGAAGAGCATTTGTTATAAATAAAAATATAGTTTTGGTTAAAATGTTATAAATAATACGTCATCTTTTGTTTCATCGAAATTTGACTTGTAAAGTTTCATAGATACATTCCTAGTCAACAAAAAATAGCCCACTTCGAATATATTTAAATTAAACAAAAAACGAGCATAAACTTATTTATTACTAGCTGAGCCAGCGACTTCGCCCGCGTAGAAAAGTGACTTGGGGCAGCATTTTTGAAAATGCCTAAGCCGCGCCAACAAACGTTCAGCGAGTTCAACGTAATTCTTTAAATTGCCATAACTTTTTTATTTATCAACCGATTGACATGGATTAAACACTAAATGTTAAGTGAAGCTTACCACAATATATCTTTGAAAACTACCCATCTAGATAGGATAAGCCGTTTCTGAGATTAGCGTGCACAAACAAACAGACAAACAGACAAAAATTCCAAAAATAATTGTTTTGTGTTCTATTGCGTTAATAAAAGTCTCCTATAATATTTTTTCTCATATATATTCCATGTACAGACAGCGACTCGTTACATTTTTATTTTATGTATAGATATAGATTATTATCGAATAACTTACCTTTCAAAACAAAAGTCGCGGCAAAAACATACTCTTCATATATTTCAGTTTAAAAAATCTTTGGTTGCTTTCAGAAATAGCAGTGGGTATAGCGCGATAAAAGAACTGTTTAACCGTTTCAATGAGGACATAAAACGATCAACACAGTATGAGAGAAGACAGACGCCGACGTCATTGCGTTGTAACAATGAAATTATACAGAAAGAATTAACAACGTTATATCGGAAAATGTTTTAAAGAACACACATGTCCTAACTTCATTACTTAGTATAAAAAAAATCCCTTTCTTCAGTTTTTTTTTATGCCATGAAGTGGTGAGACGAGCAGGACGCCCTCCTGATAGTAAGAGAAACGCCAGCTCATAGCCAATACAGTGCTACCCAGAACTTTGCTCCGGGCAGGGGTGCACTACATTGACGCTCCACACTTCGAGTCATGAGATGTTAAGACTCATTAGCCCAGTAATCACGCTGGCTACAGTGCCCTTCAGCCCGGAGCACAGTGACATTTGCACATCACTGTTTAGGCGGTCTCCTGCGAAGGAGACCTACCCCCTGTAAAATTATGGAATAAATTAAGACCAAAAGTGGTACCGACTCTTTTTGCTATGCTACTCTGTCTGTCTCTTTCTCCCTTTTTATAGCAAGCCAGTTATTTTAGTGTTTATTTAAAAAAAACTACTGACAGAATTTAATTACAATTCTTTCAGTACCTAATTAACCGAAAGGACCTTTCCGATCCAGATGTCCCTTGACTCCGCTCAAGTTTTTTTTTTTAATTAAATTAATTACATATATTTCATTATGATACCAAAAAATAAGCAAGTATAAACTTTTTACTTATTTATTTCTTTAAAAAACACGTTAAACGCAATAATTAACTGTGTTCTTGTTCTCGTAAATAGAACATCAAAGAAATCGCTCTAATTTGCAAGTGTTTTTTTCAAAAGCTTTTAAGATATCTCCGTATTTTCTTGCAAAGCTTTTACGCACGGTTTGAGCTTTTCGCGAATTTATTTTACCATCGCCAGTCCGTTGGGTGTTATCTGTAAATTTTTATTAAATTAACATCGCAAAGGAAAAATATTGAGTAAATTTTTTGATAAAATTCGATAGATGTATTTTTTATTATTTATAGTCTATACATATTATAATAAAAACGTAACGATTCGCTGTCTGTACATGGAAGATATATAAGAAAAAATATTATAGGAGTCCTTTATTAACGCAATAGAACCCAAAACAATGATTTTTGGAATTTTTGTCTGTTTGTCTGTTTGTTTGTGCACGCTAATCTCAGAAACGGCTTCTATCTAGATGGGGTTTTCAATGATATATTCTGGTAAGCTTCACTTAACATTAAGTGTTTAATTCAAGTCAATCGAAGGATAAATAAAAAAGTTATGGCAATTTTAAGAATCACGTTGAACTTTCTGAACGTTTGTTGGCGCGGGCTAGGCATTTTCAAAAATGCTGCTCAGTCACTTTTCTACGCGGGCGAATTCGCGAGCACTAAGCTAAGCAAGAAATACTTATGTTGACAAATAGGTTAGGTTTCAAGATTTTTATTCTCAAAAAGATAACAATTATCGCTTACTTGAGAACATAAAATTATAAGGTACAAACTAATAACCTAATAGGTCGTCATTCAATGGTTTACCCACTCTATATAGATGAATAATGTCTAGCACCGCAATATGAGCATTGAGCATGCAAAATGAAGCCATTTCAACCTAGACAATTTTGTTTATAGTAACCGTCAAAAAAGTTTAGCGATTGACGAGAATAGCTGGGCATCGGTAGAATCGCGGTGCGAGAAAGACAACACGACTGGGACAACCAATCAACGCTCGCGCACCCGACGATCACGCGCCCCGCGCGCCTCACCGCTACCTCGATACCTTATTTTTGACTTCTGCGCAGGTTTCGTTCACCGCTAAAGTTTATTGTCGGTTACTACACTTACATAGACAGCAGTTCATCGTATCAAAATTCATATGTTTTTACTTTTTAGCTATCATTATCGGTGGGCTTGTGTAGGTACGTGTCATCGAGTAATTATTTATTTATTTATTTCTAGGACATTAAGTTGTTGTAACATTTAGATAAATAATATAAATTTATCAATAAGTTAAGTTTTACCGATGCACAACACTTAAAACATGTCACAGCATGCACCGCAAGTGACTGTAATATAATATATACAGTTTTGAAAAAAAATATAACTAATAAGATACAATAATAATAGTTTAAGAACGTACTGTTAAAACCTACATAATATATACAGTTATGGCTTCACTTACGGCGTAGAGATTATAAAGGGACTATCAGTCTATGATCTTGTATACCTAAACATATTATATATACCTAATTATTACCAAAACCTTCCATTTGATACCAAAGACAATAATTATCTCAGTTTAATTGGCGTGCCCTTATTGACTGCTTGAATGAACCAAGAATAACTTATCTTATAATAATACAACACATAATTAATCTACAGTAATATTATACAGGCGAGAGTTTGTGAATGTTTGTGTGTATGTTTGTTGATTTATTTTTATTTATTTATTTATTTATTTTATTTTAGGAACGCCAACATGGCGTACATTCGTTCAACAATTACCATAAAAATACGTATATTTATACAAAGTAATAGAATGCAGCCACACTTATAGGCGTCCACGACATGCACACAAATTTATATAAAAAAAAAACTAGCGGATCCGTACCCACTTAGTTGGGCACAATGTTAACAATCTTTTTTATATAACATATGACATTCAACAATGTGGCTTTTTCATAGTGAAAGAATTTTTTAAAATTTATTACGTCTAAACGGCTGGACTGAATTTGGAGTTAACTGAAACTCTAGATTAACACATAGCCAACATTTTATTGCGGGAAAATAATTTATTTTTATTACACCACCCACCTAATTACAAATTAACAGCTTTCCGTACTACAGATTGCCTGTAAGAAATCACTAATAGTGATAAGGCCGCCTGTTGTCAAACCACTATTTGCTGTATTTTTATTTCTAGTTTTACACCTTGTATTTCAGTATTGTACATAGTATATTGACAATAAAGAATTTTAATAATAATTATTATTATTTATTTTCACTTATAAACCGCGAGTAAACCCGCAGGTCATAGCTAGCTAGACATACTTTATTCTATTCCCTTTTATTACTACTTTTATTGTCGCAATGTTCTGTCCACAAACAAACTAAAATAGTTATTTGTATAGTCAATTGTTTTAAGTAATAACGGTTTAAGAAGAAATGTTTAAAATTTAAATATTACCTTGGCAGTACTGAAGTCTCGCTGCTTCGGGGTTTCAATCTGAAGACAAAATACTGTTATTAATAAATGTTTTATTAATATATTAAATATGTTTAATATAAAAATGAATAGTCAAATGTGTCGGTCAGTGCATAACACGGTAATACCGATTTCCATACGTTTTTTTGGATATTTCTTGAAGGACAAGGGTACTTTAGCAGTATATGTGGCTAGCCAGTTTTCATTACATAGTATAACATAAAGTACATGACCGCTTGGCGCAATGGTAACACAACTGCTTTCTGCGCAGGTCGTGGGTACGTGGGTTCGATTCCCACACCGGAAAAATATATTTGTAATTTACATTTGTATATTTCTGGGGTCTGGCTGTTGCTATGTATTGTATGTATGTATTTACAAAAGAAAAGTATTTATATGTAATTTATTCCGTTATCTACACTCGGGTGCAATGAAATCGCAGATGTGGACATTCACTCAGTGATCTCTTAAATTTAATAATAAAAAATCAACCCCCAAGGGTGGAAAATTAAAGATTAACTTTTTTATACGCAATATCTCCGCCAATTATAGACCAATTCGAACGATTATTTTTTTGTTGAATAGTTATTTACTCTGAATTATACTATTATAAAACCTGTGCAAAGCCGGGGCGGGCTGCTAGTGAAATATAAGTTAATTAGAAATATTATATAACCAAATTGTCTCACTTAATAAGTAGTCAGAAGTCTATGTTAGAATTAAATGCGTCTCTGTACAGCAGTAATTGTATCTACTAACTTTTAATTGGACAACAAAACGAGAAGGTTTAGATAATGAAGGCAGTTAGCTTGCACAAACGTACAGACATATATCCAAGTGGGTCTAGGGTTGCCACTGTTTGGTTTTAAATGAGAAAAACAGTATTGATGCAATGGGTTAGAGTTGTCAATGCTTGGTTCGAAATTAATGAAGCATTTTTTTTATTCAATGATGAAGTTAGGGATGTCACTCTTTTGTTTTAAACTATTGTAGTTGATTAAAAGTTGGATTAAGGGTTGTCACGTTTTGGTTTTAAAACATATCAATCATTGTTAGATGATTTTTTATTGGATTTTGGGTTGTAAATTTGTTTTTAAGCGCATAAACCATTTTTGATGCAAAGTTAGAGTTAGGGTTGTCACTCTTTGCTTAATTTGACGACCGCTTGGCGCAGTGGTAACACAACTGCTTTATTAATTTCCTTCTATTACAAAAAGTATAAATATATTATTAAATAACAATACAAACAACTTTCCATACATTCACTATAGCCATTTTATCTTCGAACACGAAAATATACGCATGACCAGTCTACCTTATTTCATAAAAGCACAAAAGAGGTCTCAATATTAAAACAAGTAAAAATTATGACGCGGGCGGTTCTAAGCTCGGCCCGTAAAGCCTTCGAATTGTACAAAGGGAAAGAGAATGAGAGAATAAAAACGTCTTATCTGTTACAAGGAGAAAAACGGAGAAATTAGGCTACCTCAACTTTATGCCGGCAATCTGGGGAAATTTGTTTTATATCCATAATACTATGGAGGCGAGTTTTTTGTAATTTTTATATAAATCCTACTAAATATAATATATAATAAACGTGGATTATGTTGAAGATGACCATGTAAGTAGACTAGCCGCGGACCGCAGTTTTCCTCGCATTATGTGGTGTGGCCTGGTGGCGGGGTGAGGAGGTGACAAATAAACACGTCTATACCATTCCAATGTCAACTTTATTCTCATTAAATATAACATATATTCAGTATTTGATTACCTTGCTATACAGCGCTTCACACACACACGCTTACACTACTTACAGTACTTACACACTAGGTACATATGCTTGTACTCATAAAAAATCGCATGAAAATCAGGTGTGTAGTTTTAAAGATTTAAACATACGGACAGACAGAAGAAAGCGACTCTTTCATATTATACAAGCCGTCTGTCCCTATGTCTGCTTGGAAATTTAAAACTACACAAACAATTTCCGAAATGCTTTTTTTTATTGATACAGTGATTCCAGAAGAAGGTTTATATGCATAATATATGCATCATAAATGCGAGCGAAGCCGGGACATGGCGCTAGTACAACATATTAGCTGCTGTCCGCGACTCCATCCGCGCGGACTTTCATATAAACTTTGTCCCTTCCCCTTTTTTTAGCCAGTTTTTTTTTCAGTTAAAAAGTAGCTGTATGTTCTGTCTCAGGCTCTAGACCATTTGTGTACCAAATTTCGTTTTAATCGGTTCAGTAGTTTTAGCGTGATGGATAGGCCGACAGAGTTACTTTTGCATATTTAATATTAGTATGGATAAGCATCACAAACTATGTATTAACATACATATGTACTTACAAATTACGATTAAATGAAAATTCTTCACTTTCTGTTTTACAGATCGTAATTGATTATAATTAAATAGCTCAAACTTAATGAACGATGATGTAAATCAGCGAAATTAGTGTTAATTTGTCGACATTTAATTTGACGTCAATTTACATTACAAAAGAATCTATCTTCATTACGTGAACGTTTTTAATTGATGACTTTTTTGGTAGAGTGGTAAAAGTTACAGACAATGGGGTATAGGGTTACAAGTTCACTTCTTTATATCTACTAGAAATTTAAGGAGGTAATTTTAATTAAATTAAAAGTTAATTCATTTATTTTTTTTTTATTGAGATAATTGTATTTGTATATTTTTTAACTTAAAAAAGTAACTACCAAATTTTCGTAACAATTTTTCACTGTAGAAGCTTTTCTCCTAATAAAACTAAACAACAAGTGTTCCTACACGAATAATTCTTTAATGGTGAAATCAAACAAATGTTTGATCTACGTACCGTTCGTCAATACAAAGATCTAGAATTTTCTATCAATATAGAAAATTCTAAGTTCTCAACCTGCTCCTTTTTTTTTGAAGTCGGTTGAAAACAATATGACATATTACTACATTGTAGTCTTGTATACATATTTACAATAAATTCTAGAACGAAACTGTATAGCACTTAAACACTAGGTGTTAGTTACGAAACTTTCATCAAATATTGAGATTCATAACATCTAAAATTGTTTGTTTTACAAACGACGCCTCGCATCTGGCATTTTTCAGCCAAATGTAAATACGTTATATTTTTAAATCATATTTCGCGTAAGGTCATGTATGAAGGTTATGCCCGTGGCTGATCACTTCCTATATATACTATATTTAATGATTAGGGTTAACTAGCTTTGTGTTGCGGTTTCACTCGCATAAAAAATCTTGGTTATTTTGACTTTGATTTTATTACACAGCCCATACAGCTCAGGATTCATACACTTATAATATGCTAGTAAAGATATATAGTTGTAATTTTATTTTGACCTGATTGATCCTATGAAATTCAACTCTATTGCCCTCTCATACAAATATATCGAAAAAAACAACCACTAAGACCCATTCTCTTTACAACACTAACTACTCTCAAATGTACCAATCGATCGTCCCACACATTTGATCAAGAGAAGCCTTTAATATCTGATTGAATCAGTCTCGATTGTAATTATTGGTGAGTGAAATAGAAATTATAATTTCCGATTCAATTACTCACATGTGAGGGAACGCCGGGGGCTGACAAAGGGTTGTTGTTGTAATGTTCTGATGGGTGAGAAGTTTTGAGCGGTTTAAAATTGGTATGAATGAGTTGATTCTGAGATTAAAAGGGTTTTTCGGGTTTTATAAATGTGTAAATTATCATTTATTATTTTTATTCATGAACCTTATATATCAAGTGGCAACTAGTCCCACGCTAGGCAGAGCTGGTTATCACTAGATAACGTATGCATCACATATTATACATACTTTTCTATGGTAAATATATTCATAGTTACACCCAGACCACTTTTTCTGTGTAGGAATTGAACCCACATCCCTAGTGTAGAACGCATTCTTGTTAGGCACACCCCTGCACCAAGCACTTGTTGTGATAAAAACATATTATATTTTAGTTTTATAATTGAAAATGTCACTATAAAATTGAGATTAATGAATGCGTATAAAGAAACTCTTGGAAACGACGAATGCTAGCTTAGTAAAATATTAGATGTTTAATAAAAAATATTCTCTGTATTCAAAAGTAAGAGAGCATTCCCATTGCCCACTAGCCCGTTCCGTTACCGACCAGCACCGTCGCGTGCCATGCACGGACCGGCCAGTGTTGTCGATACATACTTACGACTTTGATACGCTCTAGTGGGCATAGAAGAGCTATATTATTTATTTAATACCCCTTAAATAAATGAACCAATTTCAAATCACAACATTATTTATTAAAATTTACTGTAAGAGAGTCTGCTAATCTCACCTTGAAATAATATACGTACGCAATAATTTAAATAGATTGATCTTAGAGAGTAAGACAATTTGTCTATAGCTTCAATTATTCCGTAGCGACGCAAAGCCAATATTTCTGCTTTGATCACCGGCTGACTTGTAGCGTTATGTAATTGTTATTTGACATAGCTATAAAGTGTGTATACTAAGGTTAATTAAGGTGTATATAGATCGTGAAATCTCGCTCGAAAAATTGTAATATTTGGAATACTGAAAAGCAAATTAAATTTAAGTACAACTTAAACCGGTCCGATTTGTCAATTCGCCATATTATACAATTCTGTCAAAATTACGAGTCTTAAGCTGAAATGAAATTAAAGATAATACCACAGACAAACAAAATAAAATAAAAAAATTAAGTAAAAAAAAGAAGAGTGAGTGTGTTTTTTATGTGTGTGTGAGTGTGTAGTGTGTGTGTGTGCGCATATGTTAGAGTTAAAGTATAAAACTATCTATTAAATATTACATACTACATATTACATACAAATTCTTAAAAGTTGATCTATGCCTTATATATTTTTATTAAAACTTGCTTTATAAACAGGAAAATTTACACGTATGGTCTTACACACACTTACTTAGAATTACACACACACACACATACACATACACGTTGTCTGTTAAAAATAAGATAAAGCTCAGTGAATAATTTTCTTTGAACTTCTTTCCATAAAGCGTATTCCCCAAGGCAACCCAGTAATGGAAGCTCAAAATTATTCCATTTGACAATGGGTTGTCCTAGATCCAAGCAAACTTGTAAATCTGAGGATAATTTAATAGTTGACCTGCGCGTCTAAATTTTTCATTTTAAACCTTACTTATATAAGAAGCTAGAAATATTTCATTTAGTTAGTAGAGTCAGAATAATAAAATCTAGAACCACAATATTATGAGCACGCAAAATGAAGCCATTTCGAAGAGTAGACAATTTTGTCTACTTATGTTTAAATTTGCTAATATTAGAAGCTAAAAATATTTATTTGGTTGAGTTGGTCTTCACTGAATTTTGAAATTACTAAGCATAGAATGATAAAATCTAGAACCGCAAAATGAAGCCATTTCAAAGTAGACAATTTTGTCTACTTACATATAAATATTAGAAGCTAGAAATATTTCATTGGTTGAGTTAGTCTTATCTAAATTTTGAAATTACTAAGCATAGAATTATAACATCTAGAACTGCAATATGAGCATGCAAAATTAAGCCATTTCAAAGTAGACAATTTTGTCTACTGACATAGATCGTCACCGTAGTACATCACATCAAAATGTGTATGTATTCCGTAGATTTCATTATTTCTTTATATAAAGGTGAAATTCTTATAGCAGCAATACCATCGATGGGCTTGTGTGCGTATCATCGAGTATAAGAACGTGCTTTTAATACTTACATATATACACTTTTGGCTTCACTAAAGGCGAGCCGATTATTAAGGGACTATCAGTCTATGTGTTATACGTCTATGTTACTAATTCCGGAATACTGAAACGCAACTTAAATTTAAGTACAACTTAAACCGGTCCAATTTTGTTCAGTTCGCCACACAATTCTGTCAATATTACGAGTCTTAAGGCGTGCTTAAATTTAATTTGCGTATGAGTATTTGGCCATAAGTGTATGATTTTTTTCTCCTTATACCATGATGAATATTTTACAATTAAAATTTGTAATTACAAATGTTTTAAAACACTTGAAATCAATTGTAGGTTAAATTTTATGAGTTCTATTGAAACTAACTTTACATATTTAAATGAGAATTTCGCTTGAAGAAGAAATAAGTAATACTATGAAATCTGAATAGACTGTTTCAAAACCCGAAGTATATTTAATATAAATCTTGTGATTGTAACTTAAGATTGGGGTATTGTTTTTAAACTAAAACTTATTTCGATAAATGATTTAATGGCAAAGCGTTTATTCAGAGAAATGAATGTTAAAGTCCGGGATCCCTAGTAAATTTTTCCAATTGATTACTGTCAAGCTAATTTTTCGTGAGTAGCTTTATTTTGATGAGACGCCCAATAATTTCCTATACCCAACTCTCGATTGTGGTAACAGAGGTAGCAAGGATAAAATATGTCGATTTGGTGATTCTTAAATATTTATTACTAACTGATTTTTCTTGTGTTATATCTCAAGATAATTATCTAAATTACTTGAAAAAATATTTGTCCTACAA